>JAHHFK020005844.1:0-42517 GCA_024533555.2 Aedes koreicus
TGAGCCAAGATAAAAATCGTATTTGTTCGGGACCTACTGGTTTTAGAGTTAGTCTATGGTTATATTCACCATAAAATGCGGAACAAATTTAAGCATTCAAAAAATTTGTAACAAAATGAAGAATGCATACAAAAAAAAAGTTATTAACGCTAATGTTATAAGAGCTTCATTGCCTTTAAAGGAAAAATATTAAAATGGGGGTTAGGTCTGACGAGAAAGGTCTATTCCGATGAAAACGATGTTTATCTGTTATCTAATTACAGTAGAAGACGCGATTTGCTATAAGACATGATGGGGTGATGTTTCTGCCACCAACCTTTATCGGTACTGGTATTGCTGCCTTAGAAAATTTGAAAGCCTTTCCCCCTTCTGACAAAGGTTAAAATAAGAAAAGCGTATTTGGAATTTTATTTCGGTGATAAAATAACACAAAATTCAGCCATAACAAACATACTTAAAATTTATTATTCTACTGCTTCGTATCCATGTACCAAATTGCCAGAGAGGAATTTGATAGTCCTTTTTACCATTATTGGGGGTTGGGATGACTATTGCAGTATAGTGATTTTGAACCGACTATGATCATGGTCAAAACTACCATTAAAAATAGTTGATGCAACATTTTCCATAATGTCGGAATAGTCCTAGTCATAGTAAAAAATGCCATGAACGTGGTAAATTCGACCATTTTCATGGTTATTGAAACCATTATATGCGATAGTCATCCTGACCATGATTTAATTGTCGGTACAACGATGAATTTTTTCTCAGAGTAGAATAGGCGTCATAATGCAGTTTTGACAGTTCAGGGAGCTTGTTTACGTGGACTTAAAATATTTTCGGTAAGATCGGTTTGAGATTTCGTGCTCTTAATTTATTACGATTGAAGTAAAATTGGCGGAAAACAGACACCAGTGCTGATTATTACATCATTTCCAGAATCTAATCGTACAGAATACGGTAAAAGCCAATAAAAAAATTCGTTTGAGCGGTTCAAATTCTAACACCTTGTAAACAAGCTCCCTGAACTGTCAAAAGGGTGAGGTTAACACATTCGTCCAATAAGTCAGTTTTTAGACGATTTGATTGTAGTGCGATACAATAAAGAATGATTTAGTCTTGTATTGTCCTAGAATAGTGAATTAACAATCTGACATCATCTGGCTTACAGATAATCCGATTTTTTACTGATTTCGTTATCATATGTTTACTGATTTGTTATCATATGTTTACTGATTTGTTATCGTATGTTTACTGATTTGATATCGTATGTTTTATATATATATATATATATATATATATATATATATATATATATATATATATATATATATATATATATATATATATATATATATATATATATATATATATATATATATATATATATATATATTTTTTTTTTTTTTTTTTTGGCCGTCGGCCTATTTCCTCTCACAATTGCCGACGCCAGGAAGACGACTACACCACCTGAACCCTAGATATCCTACTCATCAATACATGAGCTGGGACCAACGGCTTTTTTCGCCTCAGAAAAACCATATGTACTATATGTCGTCTTTAAAAAAAAAAATATGTTTGTGGCACGAAAATTAAAAAAAAAAAGGGTTTTTGCAGTTATGAACGTCTGATATTAAATTAAAAGCGACTTTTTGAATGGGAATAACTAAAGATTCTTTCCAAACTTGTGGCACGTTCCCAGTTTGCAGCGATTCATTAATTAGGTCCAGCAGGTTGTTCCCAAAGACACTGAAGCAATCTTGTACTACTCATGCTTTTCGTTATCTACTCCAGCCGTTTTGTTCAAAGAAAAGCCAATAGATTTAAGATCCTCTAACGATATTGGGTGAAAACTTTCAAAACTATAGTTAATATTAACTACAGTTACATTAGCTAATGATGTTATAGGAGAAAATTACAATAAAAATGTCTGATTTTCGGTTGAAAGTTTTTCATATGGCTCATTTTGACACAAACTAATGGAGCAAAATCTGTGAAGAGTAAATTAGAATGTTTTGATTATCAAATAGTCGCTAAATCTTATGTGAAAATCACTTAAGTGTTTTTCACAGTTTCAGTATAGTTTGATTTATGAAATTGTTTGTTGGGTAGAGCGAATACAGCTGGCAACGCCTTGAATCAGGAAATCATTAAAAAATCGTATGTAGACAACATTTAATAACAAATCTATCGAATGGGATGAACTTGCATCCATACATAGACCCATTTGGTGCTCATAGACCGACATTGCATCCATATTCCTTGAAAGTTTCTGACTTTATAAAACGAGTTGTGTAACTTTATGTTATACATACTACCAAATGGCATATTAAACATATCTTAGCGAATGTATAACTTGTTAAATATCGCTTTCAGCTCAAATACTCTGAGTTATAATAAAAAATTTAATTGATTGTTGCATAATAGGCTGAGTCAAGGGACACATACCCTAGGTGTTTTTTATCAATTTCAATTACCGTATTAAGCTTGCTGTACTTGAAGCGTGGATTTTCATACATTCTTATTATTTCAAGTTTATTAATCGCGATGTCGTCATTTTGATCTTTTAAAATCCGAATGAAATCATCGGAGAATAACTTCTCGCTCATGCCCATTACTTTAAGTCTTGGCTCCGATGAGGGAACAACAGCGTTATAATTTTCACCCAAATCGCATATAATGTTATCTTTTAAAACATTAACGTTGTATCAACAATCAATATGAAACTAGCGATTTGAAATTGATTCACTGTTTTAGAACCCCTAGGTCCGAAGTATACCTTGCAGTCTGCACCTTACGCAAGAGTTATAGCGCTTTTTCTGGAGGAAATCGTACACGCAATTCCCTACTACAAGGCGGGTTTATGTGTGGAGGTAACCGGAAGAGGCATAAAGAAGTGATTGTCTGCGTCCAACTGTGAAGAACGGCGGAAGGCCTGTTATGGTAAGGGGTGCCAAATCATGGTACTCAGTTGAGCCAATCATCGTCATGGAAGGAAAGATCACTGCTAATGATTATGAAGAAGTTTCGAGCGATCAGGTGTGTTCATGCTATGATGTTGTAATTTTTGTGAAAATAACTTTGAACATGAATCTTTCTAGGTTTTTCTCCATGATGAAAACTGTGTTTCCGAACAGCGAGGGATTTTTCAGGACGACAATGCGCCCATTCATACTGCCGGAATTATCAAGTCTTGGTATGAGGAACACGATGAGAACTTTAAGCATCTGCAATGGCCAGCACAATCTCCGGATTTGAACATCATCGTGCCACTTTGGTCCACATTGGAAACTCGAATTCACAGTGTTTTTCCTCCTCCAAAGCTTTGTGATGAAAAAAAGGAGGAAAAGGTGTCACATGGCATGTTTTGGCGTAATAATGTAACTGGCCCCTGCTAGAGGTTCCCCTGAAAACATTCCGGTGATCCCGGGGCGGCAAATGGGTGGTCTTTTCTAGTATGCCAAAACCTTATTTATGAAAAATCACGAATATAGAGCTGTCGCACGGCATGTTTTGGCGTCAAAATGTAATTCGCCCCTGCTACAGGTTCCCCCGGAAACATTCCGGTGATTCCGGGATCGGCCAATATGCTCAATGGTCTTTTTACGTATATCTAAACATTCTTTATGAAAAATCATGAAGATAGAGCTGTCGCACGGCATGTTTTGGTGTAAAAATGTAATTGGTCTACTACAGGTTCCCCCGGGGTCGTTCCGGTGGTCCCGGGAGCAGCCAATGTGGCCAATCGTTTTTTCTAGTATACCAAAACCTTATTTATGAAAAATCATGAAGATCGAGCTGTCGCACGGCATGTTTTGGCGTCAAAATGTCATTCGCCCCTGCTACAGGAACATTTCGGTGGCCCCGGGAAGTGGTAAGATAGACATTAATATCTAGAGATAAAAACCTCTAAATACTAACGTACATTTTGCTCACCTTTCTACATTTTATTAGAATTGCTGTTAAATTCCAAGTTTATCTATCGAAAAGTTTATAGAACTTTCAAAATGCTCATATAAGTTTGCATTGTTTAAAAAACACACAAAAATGTTTAGAACAACTGATGCGTTTATAAATTTGACTATAATAATTTCCATCAATACTATAAACTCTTCGAAATCTTCATATCAATCACGACATCTACGTAAAACTCCCGTAAAGCTTACAATACTTTTGACAATTCCTTAGAACGTGTGCGAAGTTCGTAGTTCATGTATTTGACAATTACGTTGTGCATTATTTCAAGTTTATCGTGGAATTCAACACTTTCAAGAGATGCTGGATTTCCTCAGGAACATGTGTTGCTTACACCTTACCGGAACACCCGCATCGGAAGTCGTGAGCAACCACAAGAACAGTCAAGCAAGAAGTGTAATAGAGAGAGTGATTGGAATACTGAAGGCTCGATTTCGTTGCTTTCATTTTCATCAGTTCGACGAGCCGTTCGAGCTGACGGTAATTTGTCTTCTTGTAAGGAATGGACATTTTTCGCTGGAAGAAAATAGTTTTTCTGATATTCCTCTCCAAAAATATATAAAAAAATGGTTTCCTTACTTCTAGACGAAAATCGCGAATCAAAACAAACTTAAATACTCGACAGAATGTGACAAATCAATCACCCGTTTTCGCACAGTCTACTGAGTCGACCTCCTCGACAAAAAATCGTCGATCTCGACTACTGTAGTGGCAAAATAAATCTGTCGAGCAAAGTGACGGTCGACTCGACTTCTATAATTGGCCCCATAATGAAATCATGGGTATAGGACCAAGTCACGGAGAACAGACGTTGATGTCCATATACCATTTCTTGAAAAACGTGTGTAAAAGTTTATATGGGCTGCCACTATAAAAAGAAAGTGCAGAGAAAAACTAACTAAAATTTTCAGGTTATGTGCTAGGCTTTTTATTGATAAACATTTACATAAAAGTTATCGCACAACTGCAGCGCCGCCTACCAGGAGCATAACGACATACATTTGAAATGTCGGTTTAAAGTTTTAGGCCAGGCGCCCACTTATGTGGCGGAGGTGTGACATCTGCTAGCATGCCAAAATATCTTGTCGACGTTCGCCTCACGCCACAAGACTTTGACTCACCACTTCCGGGAACATCTAAAACCCCAGTTGTTCCAGTTTTTTGCCCAGAACGCCAACTACCAAGACATCTGGAATCTCGACCGTGTCAAGTCGAAGAATCCGAAAAAATGTCTCTTTCTGGGATTGTGGAATTCATCTTCACCATTTTCGAGGTCTCACTAACAACGAGAAACCTCATCAACATGATCCTTACATTTGTAAAACCTCTCCTAAAGAAACTGTCTTCAAAATGGCCTCTTCTTGATTCGATCATATCTTTCGATGGATAATTTATCCAATGAGGTCGGGGATATAATCGAAGCACTACAATGGAATAGTAGAAGTATTCTAAAACATTTGGACGCTTTTAAGTTTTTAGTTCACAAATCGCATTGTGACGTATTTGCTCTCTGTGAAACATGGCTCTCTTCTGATAAAGATTTTTCTTTCCACGATTTTAACATTATTCGGCAGGATCGAGGGGACTCATATGGAGGGGTGCTGTTGGGGATTAATAAGCTCCACTCCTTTTATAGAATTGATCTCCCCTCGATGACAGGCCCTGAAGTAGTTGCATGCCAAGTGACTATTCGAGGCAAAAGTTTTAGTATAGCCAGCATATACCTGCCGCCGAATACGGCAATATCCCGCAGGGACCTTTCAACTATTTGCCTCGCAATGCCAGAGCCACGGTTGATCTTAGGAGATTTTAATTCTCACGGTACAGCCTGGGGGTCGCCGTACGACGACAACCGTTCTGCATTGATACTAGACCTCATGGACTACTTCAACTTGACTATTTTGAATACTGGGGAAGTAACACGCGTGGCTCCACCTCCAAACCCTGGAAGCAAATTAGACCTCTCAATCTGTTCGAATTCATTATCATTGGATTGCACGTGGAAAGTGATTCAAGATCCCCATGGTAGTGATCACCTGCCTATCAAAATTTCAATCACCAATGGTTCGTGTCAATCTCGCTCGATCGACATTGCGTACGACCTCACGAAGTGCATCGACTGGGGTAAATACGCTGAAGCGATCATCGATGGCGAGCAATCGGTCGAAGTCCTTCCTCCGTTGGAAGAGTATCGGTTTTTATCCGGGTTAATCCTCAAATGTGCGATCGACGCACAGCGCAGACCGGTACCAGGATCAACAATTCGCCGACGTTCTCCCACTCCGTGGTGGGATGACGAATGTACTGAGGTCTACCGTGAAAAATCAGTCGCGTTTAAAGCATATCGGAAGCGCGGTTCGCGAGATAACTACGAGCGGTACATTGCTCTTGAGCGTAAGTTTAAGAGCCTCGCCAAGGCCAAGAAACGCGGATATTGGCGTCACTTCGTCGAAGGGCTATCGCGTGAAACGTCGATGAGGACTCTTTGGACCGTCGGGAGAAGAATGCGAAATGCGTCGTCGGTGAATGAAGACAAGGAAAGCTCTTCCCGGTGGGTCTACGCGTTCGCCAAGAAAGTGTGCCCAGATTCGGTTCCGGTGCAACGAATTGCTCGCGATACTCAAACCAATCGTAACGAAATGGATGCGCCCTTTTCGATGCTCGAATTCTCACTTGCTCTTCTTTCATGCAACAATTCTGCACCAGGAATGGATAAAATCAAGTTTAACTTGTTGAAAAACCTCCCAGACGTCGTAAAGAGGCACTTGCTGAACTTATTTAATCAGTTCCTGGAAAGCAATATTGTTCCGGATGAATGGAGGCAGGTTAGAGTTATAGCTATACAAAAACCCGGGAAAGCCGCGTCGGATTACAACTCTTATCGTCCAATTGCGATGTTGTCGTGTATACGGAAGCTGCTAGAGAAGATGATTCTCCATCGGCTCGACAAATGGATTGAATCTAATGGCTTTCTATCTCATACACAATTTGGTTTCCGCAGAGGCAAAGGAACGAACGATTGTCTTGCGCTGCTCTCAACAGAAATACAGCTGGCCTATGCTCAAAATGAGCAAATGGGTTCAGTTTTCATGGACATTAAGGGGGCTTTTGATTCAGTTTGTGTAGACGTCCTTTCAGACAAATTCCACGAGTGTGGCCTTTCACCATTATTAAACAACTATTTGTACAATTTGTTGTCTGAGAAACATATGAGCTTTTCTCATGGGTCTTCGACAACTTCACGAATTAGCTACAAGGGTCTCCCCCAGGGCTCTTGTTTAAGCCCCTTTTTTATAATTTTTATGTTAGAGACATCGATAGCTGCCTCATGGAAAATTGCACGCTAAGACAGCTTGCGGATGACGCCGTTGTTTCATTTGTAGGACCAGGGGCGAACAACCTGCAGGGACCGTTGCAGGATACCCTAGACAATTTGTCTACCTGGGCTGTAAAGCTGGGTATCGAATTCTCCCCGGAGAAAACAGAGTTAGTTGGTTTTTCTAGGAAGCGTGATCCAGCACAGATCACGCTTCAACTCATGGGTAAAATAATAACTCAAAGTTTGTCTTATAAATACCTAGGGGTCTGGTTCGATTCTAAATGCACCTGGGGAAAGCACATTAAGTATCTGCATCAGAAATGCCAGCAGCGAATAAACTTCATGCGTACTATCACCGGAACATGGTGGGGAGCCCACCCGGAAGATCTGATAAAGCTGTATCGTACAACGATTCTGTCGGTTCTCGAGTACGGTAGCTTCTGTTTTCAATCCGCCGCGAATACTCATATTCTGAAGCTGAAGCGAATCCAGTACCGTTGTCTTCGTATCGCGTTAGGCTGCATGAACTCAACTCATACTATGAGTTTGGAGGTATTAGCAGGAGTGCTTCCTTTATCAGATCGTTTTGTGGAGCTATCGCTCCGGTTCCTCATCCGCTGTGAGGTGCTAAACCCATTGGTAATTGAAAATTTTGAAAAGCTAATCGAACGAAATCCTCAAACTAAATTCATGACACTGTACCATTGGTATATGACTCTGGAGGTGAGCCCTTCTTCGAACGTTCCTAATCGTGATTACTCCCAAGACTTCTCTAGTTCTACTGTAGTTTTTGATCTAACCATGAAGCAAGAAGCTCGTGGAATACCAGATCCACTCCGTTCGGAGTACATTCCATCAATTTTTGCAAGCAAGTTTGGCCATATCAGAAGTGACAGCAAGTGTTACACCGACGGGTCAAAAACAAATGATTCCACTGGATTTGGTGTTTTTAACGAAATTCATAGCGCCTCCTTCAAACTTCAAAATCCTTGCTCCGTATACGTCGCAGAATTGGCGGCTATACACTATGCATTAGAGCGAATTGCCTCTCTTCCCTCTGATCAATTTTTCATTTTTACGGATAGTTTCAGCTCACTTCAGGCTATTCGTTCAATGAGGCCGGCAAGGCACTCACCGTATTTCGTTAGCGAAATACGATCTCTTTTGAGTGCCCTATCAAACAATTCTTACACCATCACCTTGGTTTGGGTCCCTTCTCATTGCTCCATTCCGGGTAATGAGAAAGCGGACTCACTTGCCAAGGTGGGCGCTATGGCAGGCGATATTTATGATCGACAAATTGCCTTCAACGAATTTTTTGCTATTTTCCGTCAACAGGCCTTGATCAGCTGGCAACAAAAATGGGATGCAGGGGATTTGGGCAGATGGTTACATTCCATTCTCCCACAGGTATCGAAAAAATCGTGGTTCAGAGGGTTGGATATTAGCCGGGATTTTATCAAGGTAATGTGTCATCTAATGTCCAATCACTACTCGTTAGGCTCTCATTTCTATCGAATAGGTCTCTCAGACACCAATCAATGCGGCTGTGGTGCAGGTTATCAGGACATCAACCACGTTGTCTGGCATTGCCTCGATTACGAAATTGCCAGATCTGATCTTTGCGCATCCCTACGGGCCCGAGGGAAACCAGAGAAGGAAGATATCAGAGACGTGCTGGGTAAGCTGGACTTGGACTATATGGGGCTAATTTACAAGTTCTTGAAACAAATAAATGTATTCGTTTGATCCTCTCTTAGCTGTCGCTAACATGTCCACCTCGTCCCCTCCCCCGTAACACCGCTTCTATTGTATCGTTACAGCTTAACGCAGTGCAACATCTACGCCAGACCTACAGCAACAATACAGCATCGCCAATCTGCTGTTGAAAGCCAACGTTAAGATTCCTACTTCCCCATTCCTACCCGAATCATTGTAATCCCTAACCTCGACCAAGCCGCGAGTTTTTCGGCTTTCCAAAACTAACCTAGTAAGTAAGTTATTCTCGTTGTAAAAATGAAAAAGAACTCGGCTCCGTTATGCTTTCGGCACTTGAGCCTTATAAATAAACATTTAAGTAAAAAAAAAAAAGGTGAGCCTCGGCCTGGTTGTTTCATAGACGGATGATGATAGGCTGCTTTTCGCTGATCGGGTGCTGGTATCGGGAGATGTATTCCGCTTAACAATCGCCAAACAAGTGAAGAGAACGGCTTACGAAGTTATATTTATATCCGATCTGTGCACCCTTTCTCGCGTGATCTTCATCTTGGTTGTTGCCGTTATTATCATCAACTAGCATTGGCCAATCATAGAAGGCCATTTGGCTGTGATGGATGTTAGTAGGCATTCTTCCGTTTTTTCTGTTATTCTAACATAGAAAACACATATTTATTTTAAATCTGTTTAAAACTGTTTATCCATTGATTTTATTTAAACCTCCTTGATACCACACTCTGGTCTCCACAAGTTCCTATCTCACGCCTGAAACATGATTACGTTTCTTGGCGTGGCCTGGGCACGGCTGTTGTCAAATCCATAATAACTAGCGAAGTGAGGGGGTCCGACTGAAAATCGTGTGCCTGTAAATCATATTGTATATTTTCCATTCTCATTTAATAAATAATTTCAGCACGCTTTGGAATCATCTTTGCATGTACAACGATGGGATGTTGCCGTTCACTTTTGCCGTAGACTACGTCTTAACTACGGCAAGTGTAGGGTGTCAACTGAAAATCTAAAAATAAGCGACCGTCACGAAATATCGTTACTAATTAAACGCTTTTAACATAATAAATGCTCGATTGATTTTCAAGAAGATTACATCAATCGTGGAAATCGGTGAATTTGGAATTCAACTGTCAAAAATTATTCGTTAACAATTTTAAACTGATTGGAAAACTAGGAGAATTTAAAAATAATACTTCATTTGATCACTTTTTAAAAATAAAATATAAAACATTGAAACACTTTTTTTTTTTTTCAAATTATCACTAGTAAACGTGAGCAAATTCCTTTGAACTCCACTAGAGAAAGCTTATCTTTTGTCAGATAGGCCTATTTCGTCTGCGACTTACAGACTTTTTCAGTGTCGAGTGCTCAAATTAATTTAAAACTACTGAAAATAACGAAAGTAAAAGCCCAAGCCGTACACAATAGCCGAAAATGGTTGCAACAACCTGTCTGTGACTCAATTGAGTAATAAATTAGTCACCTCGACCGGTTTGTAACAAGTGTGCTAGGGCTGCTAAGTAAATTTCTAAACAATACAACGGTGGAGTGGACCAATTCAGTCATACATCTTGGCGTGACACTAGATCAAGATGAACTTCAGGGAACAGGTTGTTAAGATTGTCACAAAGAGTAACGTTCTGTTGAAGCTAATGTACCCCTTGCTAAACAGAAAGTCTAAGTTGTCCGTGAAGAACAAGCTTGCTATCTACAAACAGATCATACTTCCGATTATTGAGTACGGCATGCTGATCTGGGAGAGTTGTGCAAAAACACATCACCTGAAGCTACAGTGGATTCAAAACAAGTTTCTCAGGATAATCCTGAACACACCTCCACGGACGAGAACTTACTGAGATCCACAGTCTGGCCGATATTAAGACACTAGAAGATCGTTTTAGTGAGACTATCAATAGGTACAGAACATGTTGCCACCTATCAGACCACCAAGTCATCCGGGACCTGGTACCCCTTCCCTAGGTTTTTCAAATTGTAGTCATTTTAGTTAGGTAGGTCAATGAAATTTTATAAATTTAAACAAAGCAATCCCCATCAGGGATTATATGTAAAGGTGGTACAGAATCAAATTGCACCACTTTAAATGGCTGTAACTTTTTACCCGTTGGGTATTTTATTGAGTAACTTTTCCGTGAGAAAAAAGGGACAGTAATACAAATAAAAGGAAGGCTTCCGCTATTTTTAAAAGGCGGGTCTTTCGTTTGACGAACTGCCACAAAGTTATTCCCAGTCCAGCGTTGACAATAGCCGGACGGACAATGTTAACAAAACTGAACTGCTAATACGAGACCTCAAAATGAATTTATAGTCAATGGAAATAAAAATATGAAACTAATATATCAGTTATAAAGAATTTTTGAAAGGTAAAACCATCACAAAAAAAATAAGAGCCCTTTTAAGATATTGGACTCACATTTTGAGGATGGACGATACACACTTACTAAAATTAGCAGCTAACTATAAAAAAAAACTAAAAAAAATATAGATATTATACAACAAAACATGAATAAATTTGAAGAGATGAGCTTTCAAGATTGGGAAAGGCTTGCAATAGATAGGAAGAAAGTAAAATTAAAAATAGAAGAAATCTACGAAAAAGAAGAATCCATCGATTCAGATAGCGAAAACTAAAAATAAGTAACCACATATAAACTTGTACATTAAAATAATGCAATGTTGTCGCTACAACCAAAGAAATTTGATACGTTTTCTCTTATATTCTCCAATTCTCCAATATTCTCAGACATTCTTCTCTTTCCAGACATTCTTCTCTTTTCAGAGAGCGAGTAATGGCGCTGTAACCATAAAATATAAAGGGCAAGAACTTTAGTTAATGCAAAAGTTCCAACCAACCGAAGAGAAATGGAGCATCACTTAACCCTCTTAGACTAGATGTGTCCAACAACCTTTAAAATAAAAAATAAATAAAAAATAAAAATAAAAAAATAAATAAAAAAAGTTCTGTACACCAAACAAGGCTGTTTGTTGGACTATTAGGTGCGCAACTAAGTTCTCGCTGTTTTTTACAAACGAATTATTCAAAGTATAGCCCATCACTAGCTACGACTTTTTCCCATCTTTCTGGAAGAACGTGAATACCATTTCGATAGAGCTGTTCGTCTTTTGATGCTATCCGGAAAATTTTGAGATGTCATCATATGAGTGGAATTGCTGACCAGTGAGACCATGTGCCATCGAACGGAACAAGTAATAATCGGACGGTGCAATATCAGGAGAATAGGGCTGGAGGGGTAGGACTTCCCATTTGAGCGTTTCCAAGTAGGTTTTCACGGGTTTCGCAACTTGAGATCGAGCGTTGTCATGCTGAAGAATAACTTTTTCGTGTCTGTGCTCGTATTGTGGCCGTTTTTCGTGCAGTGCTCGGCTCAATCGCATCAATTGAGTTCGATACCGTTCCCCGGTAATGGTTTCGTTTGGTTTCAACAGCTCATAATAAATAACACCAACTTGGTCCCACCAAATACACAGCATAACCTTTGCAGCGTGAATATTCGGCCTAGGCGACGATGTTGAAGCATGCCCGGGCAGTCCCCATGAATGTTTCCGTTTTGGGTTACTGTAATGAATCCATTTTTCGTCACCCGTCACAATGCGATGTAGAAAACTCTTCCTTTTTTGCCGGTGGAGCAGTTGTTCACAGACGAAAAAACGACGCTCAACATCTCTTGGCTTCAAATCGTAAGGAACCCAAGTTCCTTGCTTTTGAATCATTCCCAACGCATGCAATCGTTTAGAAACGGCTTGGCGGGAAACTCCTAATCCTGAACCAAGCTCTTCTTGCGTTTGACACGGATCCTCATCGAGCAATGCCTCCAATTCAGAGTCTTCGAAGTTTTTTGGCCTTCCTTCCCGCGGACGATCATCAACACTGAAATCACCGTTTTTGAAGCGACGAAACCAATCACGACACGTTGTTTCACTCAGAGCAGCATCACCGTAAACATTTTGGAGCTCTCGATGTGCTTCAGCCGCCGTTTTCTTCGAATGAAAGAAGAAAATCAACACTTCCCGCAAATGACGATTATTTGGCACGAAATCAGACATCTTCAAACAACCAAAATATATAACACTAAACCAAAATCACTGATTTGGCAAAGCGGTTTGTTTACCATATGTCTGAGCTTGGTTTATGATGCTTGAGATGTACAACATTCGACCAGCACTTACTACTGGCGCCATCTATTGCTAAACAGCGGGAACTTAGTTGCGCACCTAATATTTTCTCCAACTATTCATTTCCGTTTCCTTTGATATCTACTAAACGCTACGTGGGTTCCCCGTGTTTTCTTAAGGTAGATAATTTATAAGATAATTTATAGTGATATTTTATTGAAATAAAAGCATAAAACTAAACTGAACATAACTCAAAAATAAATAGTTAATCACACACTTTTGCTCACCAGCGAGGTGGTTTACGAAAGCAAAATGGTTGAATCAGAGTTATCTTACGAGTAAGAAAATTCCTAACAACATATTTCTATTAACATTAGAATTTTATTAAGCTAGATTTAGCCGGTAGGAAAAAAAATCACCAAAACTCGAATTGACGAGATATGTTTCGAATTATACTTACTCTCTAAAGCCACTCGCCGTAATGCTTTCAATCGAGAACACTTCAAACTCGTATGCTTCCATACTGTACGGTAGAAATCTGGCGATGTTCATTGTTTCATAGGGACTGTGATAGAAAACCTGCACCATGCTCGACAGCCGTGCAGTTGAGAGTGAAAAACAATACAAGAGAAAAGGAAAATCATCGTCAGAGTGTGCCGTTTTTGGATTTGAATGGAATCAATTGTCAGATCAGTTTGGTGACAATTGATACTATATGTGTTTGCTTGTGCTAGAGTTGTCGAGTGTTGGTTCGGATTGCGGGGTGAGCTTTGTGCTTTTGTGCAAATGTGATAAACAGCCTTGTAAAGCTATTGTTACAGACAACATTCGTCAATGGGGATAAGGCAAGATACGGATGTTAATTTCTGGTGAAAATCGGTTGGGTGTGTTCATTTCTACCAGGAATTTAATAGTTGAGTGAATCAATATGAACGTCATAATGCATTTAAAAAAAAAATATTCAAACGAATGTTCACTGGATATCCAATTTCCATCGCCAAGCACCAGTAAAGTTAGAGGAAGAGCTGTAAACAAATGCAATTTGTTTTCCACATTCCTCATTGAGGGAGATAGAATACTACAATACAAGACATACAATAAAATGCAATGTAACGATACGAAAGAGAACAATGAGGATAACTTGTTACAGAAAGCAATCAGGATGAATTGCAAGTTCTAAAAGAAAAATACAATTCTATTTATAGTTTGATAGCAAAGAAAGTATGGTAAATGGGAAATTTACAAAATAATAGGGGCGTTGTTATGTATCTCAACTATTAAAAAATAACTTTTCCATATGCAAATTTTCGAAAAGCCGGTTCAAGTTATTTTTGCTCTATTGTTGATTTTTTGACGTAGACTACGTCTTACGGCAAGGGTAGGGTGTCAAATGAAAATCTGAAAATCGCGACTGTCGCGAAACTTAATAAACGCTCGTTAGATTTTCTAGATGTTTACATCAATCGGTCGGAAATTTTCTCACGTATCAATTCAACAATCAAACATTATCCGTTAACAATCTTAAACTATTGAAAACAACCCAAATAAAAGGTGATGTCTTACGATTTTGTATTGCCAGTTAAATTTACTAAATGCAAAGAACTTTCCTTTCACAAATTCAAATGTCAGTAGGGAAGGTCTCATATGCAGAAGTGAACGATATATACACCGGAAATAATCCACACATATTTATTGGCAAAAATCCATAGAAAATTCCATATAACACTGATGTGTTCACACATAAACAGAACCCTCGGAGAAACACAAATTAAGTTTATGAGACAAATGAAAAGTATGTGTGGCCACACATAGTGGTTATGTGTACACATAAGAAGTATGTGTGGTTACAAATAGGTATCATTTGTTGATTGCATTGCAAAAATCCATGTTTCGGACACATAGATATTATCATTGCTTTTTTATCAGTGTAAGGGATACACCTTCGTAAATTTCGTCATTCGCTCGGCAGTACTGAAGCTGTGTGGACCGGCGGGGAGCCAGTATTGGATTGGCAGCTGGCGGTGGCAAGCATCCAGGAGGGTACACGGGCGGGCAACCATTCGCCAAGTAGCTGATGGCTCAGCAGGCTGTTGCTAGCAACCCGTTGGCTAGGCAGCCATTGATTGGTTATGAGGTCGTGTGCTAGGTAGTAAGTTGACCAAGCCAATAATGTTATTGTAGCCAGCCCCACTATGGTACGAATGGCCAGATTTCACGACAAAAATCGATAACTCGCAAACCATTAACTTTAGACACATGATGTCTTCGGAAGATTTAATCTAAGAAATATGATCTAAACCAAAAGATAGATCATTTTTTTAGATTGGGGTCTTATTTCTTAGATTTTTTAGGTGATGGCAGGGTGGTCCTTTAATGTTGATAGTAAAAATTATAACTTTAGAGGAATTTTTGTGCCTACCGTTTTGTAGATAATTTAATGAAGCTTTGCTGAAGAAACTTTACTTTTATCTCATCTACGTATCGTTTTTTAACAGCTTTTCTAACTTTCCTTAGGGTGGGACTTGAAAAAACAGTTTTTTCGCTTTAAATTTTGTATTTCAATTTGAATTTGAAAACTTTGTTATTGTAAAAAAAAAACTACGAGCAGCGAAATTTGGTGCTTGTGTGTGATCTTGTTGGTAGCCATCTTTTTTTGGTAAAGCGTAACGAGTAACCGTTGAAATAACCTGCTTCTTCAAAAGACCGAGGAGGTTTGAATTCAAATGTGGACCAATCCGTCTTTTTCAGGATGACAAATTCGTCCTTTTCAGCACAACCAATTCAATTTTCCTTGCTAAAGAATTTGTTTGATTGGAATTTATCTAACATTTTCCAAATTCTTATCAATTAGCAGCTAGTGGTGGCTAAAATAGTTATGTATTTTTTTTTAATTCCTTTAGTATCGAGATTTTCAGCCATGGGCTGGGTTCATCTCCCATTTTAGTCACTCAAATACCTTTTGGGTATGATCGTAACTTCTCCGGGATGAGATTCGAACTCGTGACTTTGGCGTGAGACGTATGGAACCACTACACCTTGGTTGCCCCACTAAAATAGTCACAGTTTCCTTTCATTGCATAGCTTGAGCGTTGTGTACAATTTCTAAAACGGCTCGGAAATTTAACGGTTTCTGTATTATTCCGAAGCGCAAATATAGAGCAAGATTATGGTAAGGGTTGCATGCCAAATAGAAAATGTAAAAATAGCGACCTTCATGAAAAATTAAAAAACAGAACGGGAATAACTCGATCGTTTCTTGATTGATTTTTGAGACTTTTGTCCTAAATAATTTTAGATTTTGCCATTTTTATTTGCTCAAGTATATACAATTTTACAAATGAAAGGTGAATATATTATGTGTACAAATTCATCCAAATTGTTGGAAAATTTTGAAGAATGTTGCGTTCCGGCAAGTATCAAGAGATTTCCTACCACGGACAATATTTTGGTTTTAGAACACGATATTGCGAATTAATATTCTTTGAACATTCTACTTGGTACTATTATGAAAAAATGTTCTGTTGTGTTAACGATTCGCGTTGGGAAGAGTTCTTACTTCTTCTTAAGAAACAACGTGAAAGTGAGAATTAGTGCAATGCCTAATCATTTTGATGCCAACGGAAGCGCATAAAGAAGTTACAGGAAATCCTCCAAGACGATCATGTACTGATGCCGTGCGAGTTCGTTGTTATCGGGCGAAACTGAAGGCAGCCAGAGGTAATGCATTGCTAACTACTGGTTGGAAAAGGGCCGTCAACTCGAGGTAGGAAATAAAATCAAGTGGTTAGCCAACTACCCATAGCACAGTTTAATGACATTTCACAAAACCTTTTTGCTCCAAATAATTTCTAAGGAGCGAATCATAGCAATTTCCTAAACACTTAGAAAATTTTACAGTATTCGGTAATTTTTTTACCGAACTTTCAACAGCTGAACGTTCGGAAATCCGATTTACCGGATTTCGGTGAAATTTTACAGTATTCCGGTTTAAAAATTACCGGAACTTGTCAAATTTTACCGAAATCCGTTAAATCGGATTACTGAACGTTCAGCTGTTGAAAGTTCGGTAGGCGAGCATTCTACCAAGCGGAGATCTTTGCTATAATAAAATGTGTTAACGTTTGTCTGAAGAGGAAATATAGATATGCAAATATTTGTATTTTTACAGACAGCCAAGCGGCACTCAAAGCGTTAAGTAATTATAAATGTACATCCAAACTTGTCTGGGAATGCATTCTTTCATTGCGAAAGGTGTGCCAAGAGAACTCGGTAAATTTATTCTGGGTTCCGGGATACTGTGGCATTGAACAAGCTTGCTAAACAAGGTTCAAATGCACAGTTTATTGGCCCAGAACCATTCTGCGGTATATCATACTGTGCCATAAAAATGGAATTAAAATCTTGGGAAGTGCAAAGGGTGATGACCAATTGGTTGGTCACCACAAAGTGTGTTCAAGCGAAAAGGTTTATAATTCCAAATGTTACAATCAGTAAAAAGCATCTGGAGCTCAATAAGAGAGTTCTTTGTACCTATACTGGCCTAGTAACCGGACATTGCCCGAGTAGATATCATTTGAAAAACATTGGCCACGTTCAGAATGATATCTGTCGTTTCTGTAACATGGAACGTGATACCTCGGAACATCTGCTTTGCAGTTGTGATGCTTTGTACAAGAGCAGACTTAAATTTACATTTACTGTACAGTGGCTATATGCAACCTAAAGAAATTTGGACTGCAAATCCTGGAAAGGTGGTGGGTTTTATAAACTCAATTTTGCCTGACGGGGAGACGCGTCATGGGCTGGTCACTTGACAAATGGTGATCTAGCTTTAAGATGCGAATTAGAATAGTAAACAGGGGCATACCACAAAAGTTCAACTCAGTGGACGCAGTGGTTCTACGACCAAAAAAAAAAAAAAGTTCGGTAAAAAATTACCGAATACTGTAAAATTTTCTAAGTGTGTAACATACATACTAACTTATACCGATCCATCGTCCCATTAGAACAGCACTTGCGTTGCAATATTCCGTTGGGAAACCAATGAAACATATCTAACATGTTGAATTATTATGTTCAAACGGTTCAACGTAGTCTTCTTCAACCGACAGTGTGTTATATACAACCCCACTGATTTTCTGATACGTAAAATACACCAAAAAAAGACTACAATTAATTCCATAGTTTATTTTATAAAAATAAAACTAGTTCTTATATGGATTTATAACCAAACATTTTATTGTAATTAGGTTGAATTGGTATATTTTATTGTACATGAATTGTCCTAGTGGAATCTTCACAAAAGTTTTGCCTTAATTATAGCTCCAATAAAGTAACAATACGATCAATGGAAATATGAAATCTGATGGTAATTTTACCGATTATAATTGTTAAGCGAGATTCGCGATTTAATTTAATTAAGTTTAGTTGCACAAATATTATAAATTCAATTGTTTTTAGTCTTTAACTAGCCAAATTTGATTAACATGTTGAGGGTAACCATTGGATAAGTTATGTTCATATTATTTCCTCCAATTTACAAGTAAATATTGGAAACATAAATACTTTAGAATAAATGTTTTTATATAACTTTATCATTTTTTTTCACATTGTTTGTCATAGTTACATAATCTGTCATAAGCTTCGGATTGCATGCCGCACATTTTATTTTCAAACAACTACAGTGCTGATCCAATTTTGTCAAAAATCTGATTATTTGCTTAAGGAATTTTGCTCATTCATCTTCTAGAAGAGTCTTTGAAGTATATTTTGCGGTAATCAAATAACCAAAAAAAGCATATAGGTTTTGCAGAGCTTGAAAACATATTAAAATTATGACAAAAACAGGGCATCTATGTATCACCAATATTCTTGTTTACGTTAAAATTTTTGTATGGCTAATATTGTTCGAACGGAAGTGTAATTGTTGGTGTATACTTTCTATAATATTGAATTTATTTTTATAGAAAGTTGCTTCAAATATGGAATGATCTTTTCACCTATCCTTCATAACTGTTCCACGTATGATCCGTTTCTGAAACTTATATTCATCTTACCTAACATTACCAATTTTCCATACTACCATTAATCGCCTTTTATAAGTAATGGAATCAGAAAAATAATATCTCAATTTGTATCCAAGTCTTGATACAAGATCGAAAAAGTAGAATAATCAAGAAATAAAACTACCCATCACGTGGGTTGATTTTTACGCTGAATTTCTTTTTATAAGTTGTAGCTATTTAATTAAAAAGCAGTTTCGATTAGAGAACAGTTCTATGTAACAGTTAATTTGCTCTCATGCTAAAGCTGATCTCCACCATTGAATTGTTCAATTATGTGACTTTAAGTGTAATGCTTGTATCGGTGAGTATGAATATTCGGATTTTTTATAGAATCAAATCAAATTTTTATGTGTTTTCAGTAGGTGCTTGGAGAGGAAATGGAATTCTAAAGAAATACCTGTTCAAACTGTAAGCTGTTCTTTGGCATGTGTATTTTTTAAGCATTGCGGAAAAAAGGTGAGCAATGGTAGTTTTCTCAGTCATAGTTTAACCAATCGTAAAATTTAGCACACGTGCGCCTATGACTTTCCATCAAGCTCAATGTTTCTGGTTTTATTATTGTTATTGTTATGTGCATAAATCGAGGCTTATCCGGGGACTACTCCCCGCCGGGTCTATGCAACCTATTAATCCTTCCCGTTGCACGTGTCAGCTTGTGCGATACACTAGACACACAGTGGGTGGTCGTATCCGGCTCCTCCACTGGGTAGGCAGGTGTCCATTCAGTATCTGGTACATGAATTCATCTCTATGCCTAACTGAATTATTATTACTTTAAAGTTTTGAGAAAACCCGTGTGTCAGCTAAAGGGTGTCCACGATGAAATTGCCACACACAAAATTGATTCGCAAAATTCGAGTTTTCATCCGATTGCCATCAAATTTTCAGGGATTGAGAAATAACTATTAAACTTCATTTTACCATTTTACTCGTATTTTATTTACAGTCCATACGCAAATGCCCGCACCTTGGCCTTAACCCCGGCCATAAGATTCTGCACAACCTGTGAATCAACCGTTTTTTGCATGTAAACCCATACTTTCTTCAGTTCCTCGACTGTCTTCAGTACCTTAGGTCGTTTAAGAAGGTGCTGCTTCATAATCGCCCAGTACTTCTCGATGGGGCGGAGCTCCGGAGTGTTGGGAGGGTTGAACATTTTCGGCACGAAATTGACCTTATTGTCCGCATACCACTTCAGCACGTCCTTGGAGTAGTGGCATGAGGCCAAATCCGGCCAGAAGATTGTTGGGACGTTGTGGGCCTTCAGGAGAGGAAGCAGCCGCTTCTGGAGGCACTCTTTTATGTACACCTGTCCGTTCATCGTTGCCTGGGTCACGAAAGGTGCACTCCGCTTCCGGCACGTGCAGATGGCTTGCCAAACCAGGAATTTCTTCGCAAATTTGGACATCTTCTGAGTGCGGACATGCTCCGGAACGCTGAACTTATCCTTGGCCGTGAAAAACAGATTTCCGGGGATCTGTTTGAAGTCGGCCTTCACATATGTTTCGTCGTCCATGATGCAGCATTCAACTTTCGTCAGCATGTTGAGGTACAACTTCCTGGCACGGGTTTTGGCGGACTTGTTCTGCTTCTCATCGCGATTAGGGGCCTTTTGTACCTTGAACGTTCGAAGCCCAGCCTTAGTTTTGGCCTTCTGGACAAAACTTCGGCTTAGGTGCAGCTTCTTAGCCACATCCCGAACGGAGGCGTTCGGATTTCGGTTGAAGGCCCCAACTACGCGGTTGTGATTTTTGGTGTTGTACGGAATACTTTTTCCTTCACTTCTGGGCTTCCGATCGGTGGTCAACCGTTCCTCGAACCGCTTAATCACTCGCGACACCGTGGAATTCGCGATTCCCAACATTTTAGCGATGGAACGATGCGAGAGATCCTTGTTCTCGTGATGAATGCGCAAGATTGTATCACGCACGAGCTGTTCTTTCGACTCCATTTCCGCGACAGGACTTTAAAACTTGCAGGATGTAAATAATGCACTATGAACTAAATCCTCCCAAATTTTCATTAAATTCTACCCAATGGTTAAAAAGTTAGAGCAATTTCATAGTGTGGCAATTTCATCGTGGACACTCTTTAGTCGGTAGTAATTTGTATTGCACTCAATTGGCCATAATAATATGAAAACTCCATATCGAATTCTTCAAAATATTATAAACATTATAAACTTTTTAGAATTGGACTGTTTAACATGTCCTCATTTATACCGTTTGGATTTTGAGTTTAAGCAACATTCCATAAACCCATCTTATTAAATATTTATTCCAACAACCAAATGAAAACGTAGAAGGTGCCCTGCATTGGCCAACACAAAATTCTCCTTCAAGCATTTCCCTTAACCATCCAAACCCAACACTTCATCATACCCAAACTTTTTTGCTGAAAAGCTATATCTGATGAACTCAGTCGGCTGTTCTACTTAAGGACATACGGGATCAAATCCTTATCACTTCGAAGTCTTCTGAGCACAAACCTCAAATCCTATTAGGATTTCAGGCGTGAAATTTTCAAGAATCGTTTGCTTCGCTGGAGCATCCATTGGTTAGCAATTTGAGCGTTGTTTGTTTTGTTTTGTTTGTGATTTTTAGTCTCAAAAACCGTGAGGTGATAATTAACCTAACCATATGGAACCATATCATATGGAAAATGATTCCCTCCAGTTTCACCATAAATAGCTCCTAGTGATGTTAATGGTCTATACTGTTACTGTCACCCTATATTGTTAGTGAGAACATAAGATGTTTAGTTATTGGTTTGATCTACTCGCAATGTATGGTTCCCTAAGCAGTCCCTCCGCATCCTGTAATAACCTAACTATAAATTCACAATCCACCGATTCCAAGTCACGAAAGACATTCCCACCGCCTAACATGCTAGTGGGCGGAATGTTACAACTTGGAAAATTTGTAAAAGAAATCGATGAATCAACCCTCTCAGATCCAACACTAATATACTATTATGATAAATTTACAAGCTCATAACTGCATGCTAGTTTGTGATTTTAAAAGTATCCAGATTCAGGAACGAAAAGTCCGGGCTCTGATGCAGCACGGCATCCGGACTTTGGATTTGGAAATTTGTGTCGCTTAACAAATCCTCAAACAAATGTGCTAAAGCATGTTGGCCAATATTTAGTGTCAACCAGTGGGTACGTGTGCTCTACTCCAAGTTCCCCTTCTTTCAATCTCACCTTCAGTTCAATTTATCCATTGAGTTGGACACATAACAATAGAAAATATTGTGATGGAGCACGGTCGTTAGGTTACTAAGTAGATGTATGTAAAATACTCCATATCTTATTTAGGATTATATCTGAAAAATCTAAATTTGGCCAATACCCACCATCAAGCTCAATGTTTCTGGTTTTATAAACAAATAAATCAAAACTAAATTTTCTTGATAACAATTTTTTTAATTTATTTGTATTTGATATGTGAAATCTTAAAGAAAATTCATGAATTATTCTAAAACTAAAACGAAAAGCAGCATTTTTGCGTAGCAGAATTTAGCTAATCATGTACAAAAAAGCAAGTCGTTTGGATTGAATATAGTTGAGTAAAAGCAAACATTTGATGATAATGCTTAATACATGTAACTTTGGCTTAAAATACTTGCAAAGGCGCTCGATACGGAATGAGCAAAATGTTGATAAAATGTTGATGTTGATAAAAAACATATTGAAAATGTATGATTGTATATATTTAGATGGCTTATCTAAACAAAATCATCCGTAGCTTTCATTTGGAGGTTTGTCTGGCAAAGTACAATTTTGGATCATCCTTATGCAAGGACTTTGCCTCTATTTTCTACTCGCTATTATATACGATTCTGTGTTTACTGAGTTGTCTCTATTGTTGCAAACTTCTTTCCTACCTTTGTACTACTTGAGCCAAGAGTGGAGTGGTAAAGGTGAAATTTAGTAATTTCCCTTAATTTTATAAACGCGCGCTAAAAATCTTATTAATTTTTTTTTCTTTCTTTAAAAGTAGATAATCTGTTTTGGTGAACGTGGTGAACGTATGCATAAATTTTAAAGAGGTTCTAAAAAAAACTAAACAACAACTAAGCAACTCTTTTCATTGTTTAGGATGCAGAACTGTTTTAACACGAGGAACCAATTTCATTGCGGCTTCTGTAAATTCAACTTGTTAATGTCCTACGAATTAGGGCCGTGTTTTTATATTTATTTTTATTTTTGCAAGCTATATTTACAACAGATATCGTGCAGTGATGTGTTGTTTTTTGTTTTAATCTGAGCTAAAAATGTGAGTCATGCGTGAAGAATGTAATTATCATAACTTGCTACCAAACCGGAATTATGCCTCATCGTGAATCGTTCACACTAATATCAAATAATTAATTACCGAAATAGGTCCATCGAATCCGATGAAACTGTACGTTACATCACCGTCGAACAGGTTGCCATAGCGAACTTTGTGTAGTTTGTGATTTCGGTAGAAGTAATTTTCTTCAGGGGGATGTCCTTTCAGCAGCTGACTAGTTCGTCCGTTTTCCGCGGTGATAGTGGTTTGGATATAGGTAGCCAAATTATGCGAGTACTCAACCGTCCGTGGACAAATTTATGGCAGTGAACAACATTGTGGTCATCATGACATCGACCATTGATTACGCGGATGATCACAACGTCGATTTTAATGAACGCGTTTGTTATGATTGGCCACCGCAAACGTCGAGAGAGTAATTGAAAAGTTAGTGAGTATGGTTAGATAATTATTAGCGAAACTGTTGGTCGATATTTGAGGTTTTGGTTACTCAACGCTTAACATAAAATTGAAGTTTGACAATTTATTTTTATTATTTCGGGTGTTTAAAATTGTTGGGTGCAAGCTTTAGTTTCATTTCACAGACTCTTTGAAATAACTGAGTAATAATAGCCACAGAGTCGTCGGTATCATGTCACTCCGCACGGTGGTAGTGAGTGTTTTTGATTTTAATTAATCAAAGCGCCTAAGTTTATTAAATCAGACGTTGACGTTTTTCACATTTCGTAGTATAAATGCGTCCTTCTGTTCTTATGTATGCAAATGAATTAGGGACATGCATTTCTCAAAGAAGTTCACTTGCTTCACACATCTATCGTGTATGAAAAAATGTTTCTCTTCGAAGTAAAACATTCAGCAGCATAACAGCAGCATAGCGATGGTGGCATAGATTTTTTTTTAACAACGGGGGTTCAAATTCATAAACGTATTATATAATATATAATATAATATTATACATTATTGAGCTGAAGTACCTTTATATCGTTAAGGTCACAGATAAATTTGACTTTTTCGGCACGATGGACCAACATTGGAGCGATTAGGTCAATGCAATTATTTATCCTAACTCAATTAACAGCAACTCTGCTGGAATTTTTATTTTATGACTTGGTTTGAAAGATCTTATCTGCGTAAAATTTATTAGACTAATTCTCTTCCTGATTTCAAATTATTGCGGTAAAGAGGATTCCTCTTAAAAACTATGGTCGTGCGATTATTGTGTAAGCATCCGTTATCATCTCTTAACTAAAAATATTGTTCATGGAAATTTGTTAAATATCTTACTCAAACTAATCTTACTGCTTAGATAAGTTATCTTGTTATACAGTGCTTTAAAGATAAAAAAAAGTTATAGCTTCTATAAAACAAAAAAAAATTCAACTGTTGATTGCAGGACCCCGTAAAAAGGTGATAAACATTCCGCTCATTAAACTTTGAAAAGCTGTGAATGAACGAATTTCATTGCCATCTTTTCCCATGAATGAAAAGGTGGATATAGCAAGTTGAAGACGTTTTCATTCATGTGGTTTTATTTCAACCTAATGTTGTGAAAATTAGGAGTTTTTTATTTAATCTTACATTGCAAGCAACTGAACAATTAATGGGTTTGATTTTCAGTCCATCTCACAGCATGATACCTGCTTCATTTTCAATGGCAGAAGATTTGTGGAAGGAGTATCCTTGTCATTACATCATGAATAATCGTGCCACCTAGAAGGACCACCATAACGGTATGTAACCCAGAATGCTCATAGCTTTATGGAGTGCAAAGATGAAGAGAAATGGGAACCCATCTATACATTGAGCTCTTGGTGGTTGTTGGCTTGTTGTTGATCTTGGCCGACGACGGTATATGTATGTAGTAGCTACCACTGCTACTGGGTAGCCTGGTTGATGGAGTGTATACCGGGTTATAAAGCAGAAACAAATTACCTCGTTGTTAAATTAGGTGCGATGAAGCTATTGGTGGTGTAGCAAATTCCGTACTCGGTCAGCGTCTGAACCGTCAGGATGTACTCGAGGTTGTTTAGACTGCGTACCCGCAACTCTTGGTGGTCACGTCGGGTATGGTCCTTCGTCAGGTTGGCGATAAGCATCATGTAATCCTTTGGCATAATTCGAAGCATCGAAAGGATGCGCTAGAGGGTGAAAGCAAAATTCTTGTATTCTTAGTGCTTAAGAGATGGTTATTAAATATTTTAGATGGCCTTCATGGAAAACTTTAAAGGATGAATTAAGAGCTGATTATTATTTAGCTCCACTTTGAATTTTGAACAGATATTTTAATGTGCAGTAAATCGATTATTTCTGGTCTCTAGAGCACAATGCTCGATTGACTTAAAACCTGGACGCATTTTTTTTGCGGCGATCCTAGTGGTCAGTTTTCAGTGGTTTGTTTTGACAAATGTTTGTTTGGAAAGCTATTCTCATTCAGTATCAAAAGTGCTGCTACGATTCATAAAGATTTAAAAAAAGTTGTGACAGATAGAAGCCGAACGTAAGGAAATTAATTTTGAACACTCACGTTGATAATCCAACAATTCAAAAATTGAAAAATCGTTGAGTTTGGGTAAATCTACCGTGTACTGTGTCTTTAAACGTTTCCGTGAACGTAAAACTATGTTCGGAAGGATCATAGTAAGCGTCCTAGAGGAACTTCCGATCAGCCACTGCATTGGATATTGGTATTGAGATATTAAGAACAATTAGAGCAAACCCATGACTCTCGGATGACAAAATTACCATAAAATAAAATTACAACAAAAGCCTTGTTCGGAGGATCCATCTACGCAAAGACTATTTGTCTCATAGTACCAGCAAGCAGCCAAATCTGACACTGAAACAGCACTGAATGACCAAAATACGCCGTCGGAAGTTTATAGAGAGAGAGAGATTCACGACGTACTCAGGATGCATACACTGAAAATAAATCAATAATTTTTATTATTAAAATTGGCACTTAAATCGGTCAATTTTTGCTTCGTATTGAAATCATGTGAGCCAGTATGAGTTTCATTTGCCGCACATAATTTTTAACAACCGTCACTTAATACACAGGTTCGTTTCCAATGAGACTGATATGGTCCGCACATAATTTTCGATGGAGCGAGAAATGTCATTCAAGTGTATTTTCACTTTGCCCTATTCTATCCATCTTCGCACTTAAAACGAAATAAAAAACCGTGCGCGAGAAACAATCAGCTGCTTTATCGTTCTAGAAGAAAAAAAAAACTGCAAAATGGAGAAGCAAAGTGAAGTTTACCGTGTGGTGGTTTAGGTACTTGGTTTGCCAGCGGAAGTCACTGAATTTTTGAAGGTAATAAATTACTATAGATGTTCTTCTTTGCCATGTTAACGATGTTTATTGTGAATATTTCAGATCTGCCGAGCATTTTTGCCATTCCCGCCGAAGAGCTGCTGAACGCGATAGCTTCAAAAAGTGATGAAGTTTTTATGATGGTACAAATAAAACCTCTTTTATTCCCACATTTCGTTTTATTACATGAAAAGTACAAAAAAATCCTATACTAAACTTTTTATGAAAAAATAAAATCCATGCACCTTTTCACATAAAACGTATTAAAAAACTTATTTGATTTTTGGTAGGACAAGTTAATGCAATCCATGTACACTATAATTAATATCTGTTCAGATCTTGCACTTAAAGACTATATATTTATTGCACATATGGTTAATTGACCACATTTATTGTGAAAACAAATTCTAATCTTAGTAGATCTTATTTCAATAGAAACTGCAACAGTGGAAGTCTTTCGGTGAGTGGATGATGTGACATAATTACATTTAAATTCATTTCATTAAAATCGCTATTTCCGATGAGACTCACTACATAAATTATTGCAAGGAAACGGAACAGCACATCGAAATTTTGGGTTTACCATTCTATTGCTATATAATTTCAGATTATCCATGGATATTCCAAGTTTGATGAGATAATTTTAAATCAATTTTTTTCTCGCAGCTACATTGTCTAAACTTTCAGGTCCACAAATGGAATTGTTATTTTCATCCTTATATTCATTCACTATATTATTTGTCATTATAATATTCATTCGCTATACTTATTATAATTATAATATTAATTCACTATATTTTATACATTACTATATGACATTAAATATATATTGGGAAGGGAGGGAGCATCAGGGTATCACTCAAGCTGGAATTGGACAATGGAGTGGTATGACAACCGGCGTCTAGGAGGGAACAAACAGTATCATTTTCTTTATCCTACCGATTCGATTGTGGTGCTGTGAATTCTACTCCAACAGTTTCAGTGAGAGTGACGCGCCCTTCTTAACAAGCCATCCCGTAGAAAGCTTAATGAGTATTGCGAATTGGGTTATTCGATTTGTTGGATCGTATCGTTGGAAGGAGAATCTCATGTTCCCGCGGGTTTCGCGTAAGTGTCTCTGCTTACGGGTCCGCCCCACCGTTTTTGGCCCTTCATACAGCGTTACTGTGAATGCAAACCGGTAACTCAATTTGATCTTGCTATTAAGTGGAGCTGCATACATGACAAGGTCTTAGAAGGGATGGTGGCTACCTTACATACACATTACATACATACACATTTTATTGACCACATTTAATAAAAAATAAGTGCCGCACCAATACAGAGCAATAACGTTGCACTTTGCCCAAATCTATAGGTGATTGCACTTAAATATAATGTGCATTGTTTTTTGAGTGTACTGATGGACGACGAAATGTTTCTCGTATATTCGTTTTTGCTTATAAGCTCGTTATGAAATTTCTGATTTGGCAAGCGATTTGTAGCTACGGACAACACACTGAAGTTTTCATTACAAATGAGTCTTCGAAGCTCTACACTGATAAAAAAGCAATCATAATATCTCTGTGTCCCACACATGTTTTTTTGCAATTTGATAAACAAATGAATTCTATTTGTAACCACACATACTTCCTATGTTCACAAATAACCACTATGTGTGGAAACACATACTTTTGATTTGCCACATATACATCATATGTGTTTCTCGGAGGATTCTATTTATGCATGAACAAATGAATATTATGTGGAATTTTACATTGGATTTTGGATAAATATGTGTGGATTTTTAACCGTGTACAAGGAAGTGTGCCTGAAGACACGTATTCTACTATTTTTAAAAGAACAGAAAGGCCCTGTAAAGGTTTAGTCAGGCACAGTTGGCCACCACTACAGTGTGTTCCATAAAAAAAATGCGAAAACCCTTCATCAAGGTTTACAAATCTTTTTCTTTAGTTTTTATGATTGAGAAACCTTTTATTCTAGCATATATTTTAGCTAATTCAGGGTTAACCACTCGATATGTCCATCTCCATTCTGTATTACTCTCTCCAGGTGATTGCTAAATTGAGAGCACACCTTCGTAACATAGTCCTCTGACATTGAAGTCTACGTCGTGGTGATGAAAGCTTTACAAAAAATCGACACTTTGGTTAGAGGATACCCAAGCCTTCGTTTCAACGTACGCCAATTTTGATTAGTCGAGGGGGTTCAAATCTGGATCTTTCGGCCAAAATTATTTGTTCCCCTTCAGCCAGGTTTGAGTCCGTTTTACATTTTTTTGGAAAACAAGATTCTCGCGTTCATCGAAGTTTGCTTGAATTCATGGAAGCAGTTGATTCTTCAAAATGTTCATGTAGACTTCAGTGCTCACTTTTACACCTCTTTTTATAAAAACAAGAGGCAATTTCGACGCAACAGCTACCATAACTCCAATAAGATATTTGGTGATCAACTTATATTTTACATTCTCTGGACATCTTTAGTCTTGAGGGGTGAAATAACCCTATCCGTTCGAGAGTTGGATACCGGATCAATCGAAAAAAGTTTCTCATCCGAGAACACAATGAGGTATTCGTCGAAAAGTACATCATTTCATCAAAACGAAAGTTTAATAAGACTGTGTTATGTTTTCTGAAAGTGCAAAAAAAAAACCTTTATTTTGACTGTTCAATTGTTTTATTTCATAAAATATCGCAAGAGCTGCTTTCTTGCGTCCAGATATTAAGTGAATTGAGCTTTAATGATGCAAGGTCGACAGTTGTTGTTACTTGAGACCGAGGAGTCCTCTGCATCTCCACACTGCCACGGAAAGCAAATCGTATTAGTGATGCATGGGTTATCTTTAGACAAAAAAAGACTTGCAATCGATTAAGGTAAAGTGCAAAAAAGCAAGGACGGCATTTACGACGTTTTATGCAAAACGATGTATTTTACGGATGTTGAACTGAAAGAAAGAGTGCTTAAAAAGTTTGTAAAAATTAAAATAAATAAATAATAACAAAAAACAATGGATATCCATTATATATCCATTCCCACTGTATCCAGAATCTCGGTCAAAACATTAGTATGAACACGAACTGAGTCATAATAAATAATGCAGTATCTTTATCAAAAGCAGTGTAACGCCATATTGCATCTTAGGGTAATAATTGGCTTCTAAAGCTTAAACATGATATAGAATATAGAATATATTCTATATATTATAGAAAGAAAAACATGCTGCACACATTACTATTCTGATGCTGTTTTTAAAATCCATGGTAACCGCCATCAATTTAATCAGAAACAGAGTTGGAAAAGTTCTACAAATTCCCAATAACTCATGAACTTCTCCGCTGCCTAACTTTATTCAATATCCCAAAGTTTTCTAAAGTCGATCAAGTCACCAAACACCAAATGGTGATGGTTAATTAAGGGTATATTTGGATACGGAGAAAATGTACTATTTCTAAACTTCGATCTCACATACCTGTACATACTATGTACAATAGTTTCACTACGCTTTTTTACGCTCATCGTCAAAATGTATCGTTCTTTAGATATTGCTTCGCTGAATCCATATATATGTAAGCTCAACATTATTTATTAAAATGTGTACAGTTTTCGGCTGGTTGAACGGCTTTCAATTCATATAAACACATATATTTTTAGAAATTCAGTTTACCTGTTCATCGAGTTAGATTTGAGTCCCCTTTGATTTTTATAGATTGAACTTTCATTTGTGATCATAAATTTTTTGATGCATGTAAAATTATTAAAAACTGGTTCAGTATCACAAATATACGAGTTGCTATTTTCAGTTTTGATAATCATGATTTAGACATAACTTTTAAAATTCAGGGCATGTATTTTCTGAAAAACGCAATACTTAATCCATTCGTGATCATAGCTTTTCTTAAATTTAAACATTTTTAATTTTCGAAAAAAAAAAATTTTTTGCAATTCGAAAAAAAAAAAAATAAAAATCTAAACTAACTTCATACTATAATTGTTATGTTTGAATTCTCCGTGCGTGGAGTAACGATTATGATGTAGAAGGAGATGTTCGCTCATCACCATGAGGCCCCAAGAGTGGACAGTAATGTTTGCTAGAACTGAAAGATATGAAGGGAAGTGTTGATAGTTCCGTCAGTGTACGGCAGGTTGTGAAAATTGAAAAGAAGTATTGAAAATTAAGCGAAGGGCTTGGATATAGTAGTACTCGAACCAAGGATGCATTCTTTGCCTCACATCACCAATGCAGGGTAGGTGAAGGCACGGACGAATCCGCCACCTTCACAGGCAAAAAATGAGCGCTTGATCGTGCTCACGTTCTACATATTGCTTGTGATGGTTCTAAAGGGTGATACGGTCAAAATTTGGTCAAGGGAAAACGCGTGTAAATCGGTGAAATCGTTTATTTAAAAAATCTAATTAAATTTCTTTTTCAAGTTCAATTAGTATAAAATTCAGGAAAAATATTCAGTTAGGCTTCCGCTTTTCCAAATCCGAATTGCCGGGCCTTACGCTTGACCCCTGCCATCAGATTTTGTACAGCCACCTTGTCCACCTTCTTCGCCGCAGAAAGCTAGTTTGCCTTGAACTGCTGCTCGTCCTTAGCAGTTTTTTTGGTCTTCTTTAGGTTCCGCTTGACAATAGCCCAGTATTTCTCAATTGGGCGGAGCTCTGGCGTGTTGGGAGGGTTCTTGTCCTTGGGAACCACCTGCACGTTGTTGGCGGCGTACCACTCCATGGCCTTTTTACCGTAATGGCAAGATGCCAAATCCGGCCAAAACAGTACGGAACAACCGTGTTTCTTCAGGAAAGGCAGCAGACGTTTATTCAAACACTCTTTCACGTAAATTTCTTGGTTGACAGTCCCGGAAGCTATGAAAATGCTGCTTTTCAAGCCACAGGTACAGATGGCTTGCCAAACCAGATATTTCTTTGCGAACTTTGACAGTTTCGTGTGCTTGAAAATATCTGCTACCTTTCCCCTTCCTTTTGCCATATAAAACTCCTGTCCCGGAAGCTGCTTGTAGTCGGCTTTGACGTAGGTTTCGTCGTCCATTACCACGCAGTCAAACTTCGTCAGCATCGTCGTGTACAGCCTCCGGGATCGCGCTTTGGCCGTCGTATTTTGTTTATCATCGCGATTTGGAGTCACTACCTTCTTGTAAGTCGATAGTCCGGCTCGTTTTTTGGCTCGATGCACGGTTGTAGACGATACACCCAGCTTATTTGCGGCATCTCGGAGAGATAGGTTAGGGTTTCGCTTGAAACTACCGGCAACTCTCTTTGTCGTCTCAGCGGCTTCCGGTTTTCGATTTCCCCCCGATCCAGACTTCCTGGCTGTCGACAAACGTTCCCCAAACACTTTCATTACATTTGTAACGGTTGATTTGGCAACTTTTAGCGATTTTGCCAACTTTGCGTGCGAGTAGCTCGGATTTTCGCGATGCGCGAGCAAAATTTTGATACGCTGCTCTTCTTGCTTGGACGGCATTTTGACAACTGAAGAGTGAATTCCAAAATCAAAATAGGAGCAACATTCTACACACACACACCTTCAAAATGAGGGGTGTTCAGGTTTTTAAATGCAAAATTGAAAGAAATACGTCAAGTTGATATTGACCAAATTTTGACCGTATCGCCCTTTAGCTAGCTAAATCGATATTCACACGGTTGACACATCGTATAAACGACCACTATACTCGCTTAGTATTAACTTGGAGTACAAGAGATGTAGTTTAATTTTCAAATGCATGGGCGTAGTTTAAAGTAGCTTTATTACAAAGCATGAATAAATTGTATGTCTAACTCGGGTTTGTTTTTATTTTGCTTCTAAACTATAATAATCGAAATTGGAAATTTGTCGGTGTTAAAAAAAATCGATGGACCAAATAAGAGTGAATTTTTGGGTTTGAGATTGTGAACTAGGGAATAGTGTAACGTTGAGCATGCCATATATAGACATAGAACTTTATTAATCAAACTGATCTTATTAAACGCTGTTAACCTACGAGTTAGTATGCCATTTAATATGGCGTTCTATGTTTACACTACTAATTAATTATGTTTTTATTGCGTACAGTGCGCCAAATTTAAATTATAATGTTTTGAAATTGGAAATATTTTCTCAACATCATGGGATCCCAGTAGTGAACAGCAGTTTCTGCTAGAACCAAAGATGTGAAGAGAAAGTATCGATAGGTCCAATAGAGCTCGGCAGGTTATGAAATTGAATAGAAGTAGTTTAACTTGAGCGTAGGGCTTTGTTTTGGCAGTATTTCGAAGCAAACATAGACCCTTTTGCCAAACATCCCACTGCGGGGTAGGTCAAGGCAGGGAAGGATCCGCCACCTTGACGTTCTATGTTTGTTTTTCCACGTAGAAAGAGTGAATCGATTTACTATCAAACAATTGGCGGGTGGATTTAGAACACTGATTTGAAACCGAAAATAGTGAGCGCAAAACTCACTACAGATGCGCAGAAAGACTGAAAAAATGTCTCGCTGAACACAACCAGCACTTTTTTTTTACGACAGTTGATAAAATGAGGACAACATGATCGCGCTTAAGGAGGGAAAATTATACTGTTTGTAGAATTCTATCACACAACTTGGGCTTGGTTTAAACTATAAGGGACATTAGAAAAGTGATTACTTATTAAAATGTCGACGATTAGAAATATCTCAGAGTGTACAATCCGTTCGCGAGTTGACTAGTGACGAACGGAACCACATTTCATGTGTATTTATATAGAAGAAGATTATCTTAAATGTCCTATTGAACAATTCAGGATATTTTTTTTCCTGCAGGATTATGTTGTTTAACTATCCTGCAAGGTTTTTCAATTTTGGATTGGATGCAATTTGTGATTGACTATTCTTATTTACATTTAAGGATGACTTTTGTTCTGCAGTTCAACCACCCTGCTAGAATATTACCATTTTTAATTTTACTCTTATTTACAAAAAAAAAATATTTTTTTTTGTAGAATTGGTTTGACACAATTATTTTACGTAACGATTTTGAGATGTGAAAAGATTTTGTAGTTTTATTTTACCCTGCCGTGAGTTTTTGAGATTTTTGCATTGCTAATACGAATTAAATTATTCGAAGTCGTCCGACATTAACGTATGTTCGACCTTTTCCCCAGTTAGCATACTTCTAATATACAATGAACATCAATGTGTCAAATCGTCATGTTTTTTTCAATTCTTAAAGTTAGTTCATGAATCATTTTTTGATTTGTTATAGAATAATATTTAATATTGATAAGTGAAGTTCGAATGTCTTATAAATAAGACTTAAGCATTTAGATCATGATATTGAACTAGGGCTTGTAGAATTGTGGTTACAAGGAAATAGTTTGAATCAATCTTTGATGGATTAATGATTGATTCAGTTTTGAGGACTCGTTGGTTGTCCAACTAAATAATTTTGCCATAATATATAAACATCAATATAATCGAGTAATTGTCATTATCTTTATTTTAAAATAATATTCCGCAGAGGTATTGCTGAGTAATTTTCCAGAAAAAACTATAAAATCTGATTATTTTTATGGAGCTGCCTTCTACCAGAATGTATTTGATTACTTTTGCAAATGAAAAAATGATTCCTTTTGAAATTTATTTGAGCCATAAATTTACATAAGGCTTTGTGCACAAATTACGTAACGCAAAAAAACGGGATTTTGGACCCCCTCCCTCCCTATGTAACAATAAGTAACACGTGACCAGACTCCCCTCCTTTAATTACGTAATGATCACGGACCCCCCCCCCCCCCCCTTTCTCAATTGTTATAAAAACATCACAAAAACTGTTATTGTTGTTGTTTTTATGTTTAATTTTCATTTGTTTCAAAATTGTAGTATCCAGACAACAGTTCAATCATTTCATTTGAGTAACTTAAAATTAATAAAGATTGCAAAAATCAGTCCACTTATTTCATTTAAGTAACTTAGCGTAAGATTGCATAATCATAATAAAATAATAAATTTAAAAAATACACAGTACCAAAAAAAAAAATCCGAACAAGATTTTGCTTCCATAAACCGTCATATTCAACCTTCTGTAACTTTTTCAATATCAATATTTTTGATTGAATTTTTGCCAGCGTTATAACTAATGTATTGATCTTAGGGTAAGGGGATGTAATGTAAGCCTAGCTCCTTAATTCGGCCTTTGTACCAAATATGTCATTAATTCAGCGATAATCAACAAAATTATGTTGCTTTCAAGATAACCGATTTAATTTGAAGGTATTCAGATATTATTAATCAATTAACTGTTGTTCACTTCCGAGTAACTTACGATTTTCTTAACTTTTTAGACATCATGATTTCACTAGTTAAGCTGAACAGATTATCTCCATCATCTTCGAATGATCTAGATTTGACTGAATTGAACCGATAAACCAAATAATGCAGCCTAGATGTACAGAAAATAGTCACACGTTACAAATTAACAGTTCACACAGATAAAATAACAATGAATTATCGAGAGAAACGTGCACCCAATGTTAGGGACATATTTTTTTTCTTTGTTCTCAACCATGGCCAGTTGTCTTGAAAACTTATTAAAAATGTTGTTATTGGTAAAATTTTCAATTAAAATGTATGAGTTTCGGTTGTATATTTTCCCAATGGCTCATCTATACACAAACCGAGGGAACAAAACCTGTGCAGAGTGAATGATAATGTTTTCACTATCGGAGGGCCAATAAAGCATATGTGAAAATCTCTTAAGTATTTATAAGCAGTTTTAGTTTAGTTTGTTTTGTGAAATTTTATGTTGGGTAAAGCGAATACCGCTGGAAATGTCTTAAATCATGAAATCAAGAAAAAAAAACCGTACGAAGACTGCATTTAATAAAAAATCGATCGAATTGGACGAAGTTGCATCCACGAATAGACTCAATTTGATGCTTGTAGACCGACATTACATCCATATCCCTCATAAGTTTCTGACTTTATAAACTGAGTTTTACAGCTTTTCATGATACATACTACCAAAAGCCTTATTAAACGTATCTAAGCAAGTGTATAACTAGCTAATATTGCTTCAAGCTAAAATAGTTTATGAGTTACAAAAAAAAATGTAATCGATAGTTGCTTATTAGGCTGAGTTAAGGGACACATACCCTATGTGATCAAAATTTCATGTTGGTATGGTTTATAAATTTGAAGTTTTGAAAACATATGTCAAAAATTTTTTGGACATACCAATTTCAAAAATACGTACCTCTGTGCAAAATTTAGGTAGCATAATAAAAATTTCACCACAGTCTAAAAAAGTATAGTAAATAATGTGGAAAAAGTTTGAACTGTTGCCATCAAGTGCTTTGGACCACAGCTGATGTCAAAGTAGACGCACCAACATGAGTATTTCCCTTTTTCACGCGGTATTGGCCATGCTGAAATATAGGTGCAAAAAAAGCCGAGGTGAATTAATCTTGTTAATACACACGATTTGTTAAGCGTGTAGTTTTTCAAATAACTAGTGTAACCCACAAAGAACTTTCAAATATGGCATACAATATGAATTGGTTTGTGAAACCAACGTTTACAGTATTATACAGTTTTATTAGTAGAATTCGCCTTGGCTTTTTTCGCACCGATATTTCAGCATGGCCAAAACCTCGTGAAAATGGAAATACTCATGTTGGTGCATCAACTTTAACGCCAGCTGTGGTCCAAACCAACTCATGGAAACAGTTCAAATTTCGTCCACATTATTTGCTAAACTTTTTTAAGCTGTGGTGAAATTTTTATTATGCTACTTAAATTTTTCACAGAAGTACGTATTTTTGAAATTGGTATGTACAATAACGACTTTTTTGATATATGTTATCAAAACTTCAAATTTATAAACCATACGAACATGAAATTTTGGTCACATGAGGTCAATACCTTAGTTATAGGGTCAAAAATTCAATCAAAAATGTTGATAATTGACAAAGTTACAGGAGTTTGAACATGACGTTTTTTGGAAGCAAAATTTTGCTCGGCTTTTTTTGCTACTGAGTGTACAGCTTTTTATTTTATTTAACATAATCTTCTGATAGGTAAATAAAATTTCTAATTATTTCAATATTTCTAATATCAACCGCTTTGGTCGAATCAATGCAAAGGTTATTTTTTTATTCAACAATAAGTGCTTTTTGTTTTCAATAGAAGCCTCTTTTGTCGCGCTTTTAGAAACAATAAAATTTGTTGAAGCTATACAAAACAATATATTTCTCAGCGTGTACATGTTCCATTTATGGAAAATTGCGCCAATTGGTGATGCAAATCGTTATAAAATACATTTCGTATAGTAGATCATGTTTAAATAGAACGTCTCCATTTATCGAAGCTTTTGCATTTGATCTGAAATCGAAAGATAAACATTATCCATTTTCCTTAATATTTCAGATTTGTTGCACCACTTGGCCTAAAAAGTGTTTTTATATTATCGTCACTCCCATAAAAAACACATGCGATTGACCATCAAAGGAACTAAAATTTGAAGTTCCAGTTCCAGTTATGGCAAACGTGATTAATAATACAAAAACAAAGTTTTGGCTGAGTTTCGATATTTTTCCTTCAATATATGGATTGAAAGCTTTTATTTGACGTACTGAAAGTGGGTTTTTCCCAGAATTTTTAAACATAGGGTAAGGGGATGTAATGTTAGCCTATCAGCTTCATTCGGCCTATGCACCAAATATGTCATTAATTTAGCGATAATCTACAAAATCATGTTACTATTAGGATGACCGATGTAATCCGAAGCAATTGACACAATATTAATCAACTTATAGTTGTTCACTTCCGCGTAATTTTCGATTTCTTGAACTTTTGGGTCATCGTGATTTCACTGGTTAAGCTGAACAGATGATCCACACGATCTTCAAGTGATCTAAATTTGGCTTAATTGAATCGATAAAGCGAGTAATGCAGTCTGTGTGTACAGAAAATAGTTACACGTTACAAACTAACTGTTCACATAGCTAAAATAACAATGATTTTACAAGAAAATCGCAGACCCAATATTGGGGACATATTTTTTGCATGTTCTCAACTATGGCCTGTTGTATCAATAACGTAGTAAAAAGGTTGTTATTGGTAAAATTTGAATTGGAAATGCATGAGTTTGCGGTTGTTTATATTCAAGTGGCTCATCTAAACACAAACCGAAGGAACAAAATCATTGCATAGTGAATTATAATGTTTTCATTATAGAATGGCCGGTAAATCATATATGAATATCACTTAAGTGTTTCGAAGCAGTTCTATTTTAGTTTGTTTTGTGAAATTTTGTGTTAAGTAAAGCGAATAAAGCTGACAATGCCTTAATTCATAATTATTTATTTTCATTCTTTGTCTTATATACTAAATAACAAATTTTAAGTGTTTTAGCCCATTGGGCTCTTCAGCTTTGTTTAAGTGTTTTATGTGATTGATGTGTTTAGTGTGTTTTGTGTTTTAATTATTTTTTCAGATCAGCCCTTGGGGCATTGTTTGTTAAAATTTGATAACCTACTTAAACTACAACTACAACTACAATTTGAAAATCCTAGGGGTGGGGAACCAGATTCCGGATGATCTGGTGATCCGATGTCAGGCAGCGTGCCCTGTACCGATTGATAGACTCACTAAAGCGATCGTCGAGCATTTTTATCTCGGCCAGACGGTGGACCTCAGATGTTCTTGTCCTCGGAGGGGTGTTCAGGATCATCCTGAGGAACTTATTTTGAACACGCTGAAGCTTCAGGTGATGTGTTTTTGCGCAACTCTCCCAGATTGGCATGCCGTACTCGATGACTGGAAGTATGATTTGCTTGTAGACAGCAAGCTTGTTTTTCAGGGATAATGTAGACCTTCTGTTGATCAATGGGTACAGTAGCTTCAACAGAACGTTACACTTTGTGACAGTTTTGTCAACCTGCTCCCTGAAAATAAGCTTGCTGTCTATGGTAACGCCAAGATAGACAGCTGATTTGGCCCATTCCACCGTTGTGTTGTTTAGGCTAATTTTACAATCCTCAGGCGGAACAAGTTTGGGAGAGTTGGAGTGTGGGAATAGGATGACCTGGGTCTTCGCTGCGTTGATACAGATCTTCCATTCGGTGAAGTATTCTGACAGAACATTCAGGCTTCGCTGCAGTTTCGCTGTAAGCGCTCTTGTTACCCTACCATTGTGGACGACTGATGTATCATCGGCGAACAACGACAGAGATCCATTTTCAGGGAGCGGGGGTATGTCCGAGGTGAATAGGTTGAACAGAAGTGGACCTAGTATACTTCCCTGCGGAACACCGGCGGAGATCTCCTGTGCATCGGAAACTGCACCTTGCAGCGAAACACGGAATGTCCTGTCCGACAGATAATTTTTAATTATCTTCACCAGGAAGATAGGAAGATTGTATCTTTTTAGCTTATACACCAGGCCATCGTGCCACACGTTATCGAAGGCCTTCTCGATATCGAGAAGTGCCATGGCAGATGATTTCGCAACAGACTTGTTCCGCCTGAGGATGTTGGTTACTCGGTTAAGTTGGTGCACTGTTGAGCGACCACGTCGGAATCCGAACTGCTCGTCGAGCAAGATGTTCAGCTCGTCGGCAGACGAGAGAAGCCGACGGTGGATCGCTTTCTCAAACAGTTTCGATACTCCTGAGAGAAGGCTGATGGGCCTATAGCTCTTGGAACATGAAGGATCTTTCCCAGGTTTCTGGATGGGGATGACTTTGGCTGACTTCCAACACGAGGGGAAGTAGCCAAGTCGGAGGCATTGGTTGAAAACCATCGCCAGATGGTTATAGAACTGGGGGCTCAATTGCTTGAGCTCCAAGTTCATGATATTATCGAAACCTGGGGCCTTCATGTTCTTTGAGCCTTTGATATAAGTCAACAATTCGTCAGCTGAGATCTCCAACTCCTCTGTGAAGTCGTTGGGGCTTATATGGATGTTAGTAATAAGCGCGCTAACGGCAGCTTCGTGTGGACTGACGATGTTTTGTCCGAGATTGTGGGAGCTGACGAAGTGTTGACTTATCTCAGCAGCCTTTTCTGCAGGAGTTATCAAGCGATCCTTAGAGCCATTGCTGTCTAGTGGGATCAACGGTGGAATGGGCCTTGGCTTAGTTTTCAAAATTTTTGTCAACTTCCAGAACGGCTTTGCACAATCTGGGAGAGAGCGGATCTTGTCGGCAAAATTGTTATTCTTAAGGTCCACCATTCTGGCCTTAATAATTTTCGTCACTCGATTACAGTGACTTTTTAGCGTTGGCAAACCAGTTCGCTGATATTGCCTTCGGATGGCGTTTCGCAACTGTATTAATTCTTTAGTGGGTCTATCAATGGGTACAGAGTTGCTCACCTGATCAATCACCGGTACATGTTGCTCCCGGGCCTGGGAGATCGCTTGCTCGATGCTCTTCAGTTGCCGATCGATGTCATCAGTTGACTCGAGGTGCACGTTGAAATCGACGGTGTCGTCGACATGTTGTCGGAACCTCTCCCATCTGGCACGATGGTAGTTCCGTCTGGTGATCCGATGCCGGTTGACCGAGGACCCAACTTCGGCCACCACTGGATAGTGGTCCGAGCTGAGCTCCTGGTGTACTACCGGCTGGGCGATGTTGTTCCCCATGTTGGTGAGGAAGATGTCGATTGTCGAATGGACTCCGGATCTGCTCAACCGGGTGGGAGTATCCGGGCCCAGGACGGTGTAATGGCCCTCCTCCAGGTCTTCCTGCAGAATTATTCCGTTCCGGTTGCGCCGGGTGTTCCCCCAGATTTCGTGTTTCGCATTTAGGTCGCCGGCGATGATAAACTGCCCCTGCCTCCGAGTTAGCTTGCGAATGTCGTTCCGTAGGACCGTTGTTGTTCCGTTAGCGGTGCTGGCTTGCTTGGGACAATAGGCCGCGATGATGGTGATAGGGCCGACGGCAGTTTCGACCTCGATTCCGATGGCTTCGATAGACTGCAGCTGAAAACTCGGAAGCAGATGGCAGTTGATGTTGTAGCGCAGGGCGATCGCAACTCCTCCTCCACTAGAGCCGCTACGATCAAGTCGCACAATCCGGTATCCTGGGATGAAAACGCTGTGTTCCGGCTTGAGATGTGTCTCGGTGACGATGGCGATGTCGATGACCTTCCTGTTAAGGAAGTCACCGAGCTCAATTGTTTTGTTCCGGATGGAACAAGCATTCCAATTGAGGATGCTGATGGAGCGATTATGGTCCATATTTGAAAATAAATTTCATCGTCACGGATGTGGCGGCTTTGAGCTGTTCCTCCTTCGAGCGGCAGGAACGTAGTTGGCGATAGAGCTCTTGGACGAACTCGACCATTTGCTCCGTGTCATAGAGCTGTCCTTCGGTGGGTGGTTGCGTGGAGGAACTACAACTCGGATTGCACCAGCCTGGAGGAGGAGCCGGCATGGGGGCGGCGGCGGCTGCCGCGAATCGTTGCTGAACGGATGCTGACGGGCGGTTTGCATGGCGATGGTTTAACGGAACTGGCGGCAGGTTCGGCACTTGGTACCGGAGCGTCGGGAAATTTTCTTCGTCCATTCGAGGTGGCGGGCGGCGTTGACCAGGCCGAGATTTGGTAGACGCTTGCTTGCGGATGGCCAAATACTCCGCTCGTTTGGGACAGGTTCGGTTGCAGCCTTCGTGGTTAACGCCACAGTTGGCGTACTTTGATGGGACACCTTCATCCATCGGGGCGCCATCCATGGTTGTGTGCGCTCCTGCACACTTTCCACACCGGGGTTTCATGTGGCAGTTTCGGGTCCCATGACCAAACGCCAGACACTTGCCGCACTGTGTCACGTCGTGTTGCCTCGGGCGATACCGGTCCCACTCGATAATGACGTTGAAAAGGGCCCGTGTTTTCAACAGGTCCGCCATCGTGACGGAACCCTTCTCCAAGTGGACCAGATAGAGTTGGTCCCGATGATTTCCCTGTTGTTGACGTCTGATTGGGAACACCTTCACTGGTTTCAGAGCCGCCGCTTGCAGCTCAGCGACTATTTCCTCCGGAGTGAATTCTGGAAGGCCACGCAGAATCACCTTCAGCGGTTTGTTTCCGGGTGCATCGTGAGTGTAAAACTCGTGTTGCTTGGCGACTAGGTGAGCACCAACAGCACGGTAGTCAGCCTCCGTCGAGCACATTATCTTTGTGCCCGTACTGCACAGCTTGTACAGCGGATTAACTTTAATCGCTGCAAGCTCCGTCCTAAGGGCAGCGATGTCTCTTGACGTGGTGAATAGCGGCGGAATCTTCACCTTTTTCGGTATCTCCTGTACCGGGAGCGTAGCAAACCGATTGCTCGCTAGTAGTCGGGCGTTGGGGTCCAATGGTCCGGTGTCGTCATGCCGCAGACGCTTGCTGCTGCTTGGTTTCGGTATGGCTTCAGGAGCTGATGTCGCTGGCGTGGATGTCACCACGTGTTGATTTTTTCGACCCATTGCCACGGCAACAGGTCGAGTGGAAAAACTTGCACAACTTTGCAGCACTTCCTTCTGGCTTGCTACCGCTAATAAATTAGCAAGCGCTGGCGATAGTTCACGAACCGGACGCGCAATCGCGAGAAATCGGACGAGGGGGAAAAACGGGAAAAAAAAACTTCGTATCGAGAGAGCGAAAAACACGACCGTACGTGTCGCTTGTTCGAACTGGAA
>JAHHFK020005845.1:0-27201 GCA_024533555.2 Aedes koreicus
ATAAAATAGATGATTTAGCGCAGGATGACTATCTCAAAACGGTTCCGAGCACCGTGCGGGCGCTCATCAGTCGTGTTCGCACAAATTGCGAGATAATTTGATAGATGAGGTCACACACGTCGTCGATTAATCTTTGACTCTATTGTCTCGTTCCATTTACCTATTTACAAATGAGGAGAGTATCCGATCAAGGTTCGGACGACCCAGGCCCTAGGGGCATCTCCTTCCCGATCGGAACTACTTCCGTATCGCGGCTGTGGATCGTGTGAACGCTTCTCAAATAGGCTCAACACATTTCAGCCCCCCAATATAATTGCAGACCAGTCCGGATGGCATGATAATACGTAATTTATCGAAGGTTCCGAACGGAAGGTGATTTAGGTGATCTCACAGCGGGATGATTATAGTTATTCTATGGGCCGGCTCTCCAGGATATTTCGACTAATTATGATTGATAGGATGTTGATTTGATTGATTCGCTGCCCGAATTTGGAAGCCTCAAAATGGGGTGGTAAATTGGTACACAAACATGTCAGCACGACGGGTCACAAATAACAGAGCAATCATTGTCGTAAATAGAATAAACACATTCCAATTATCTATGATTTGGCGAACAGCATGCGATGTGACGACTTACTATATGTTGATTTCTTGTTTGGATCGCTTTGATCATGAACAATAATTTAGCTAGTTACCTAGTTATTCAAATCGCTTGATTGTTTTTAAAGAGACTAGCTTAAAATAAGTCTATCTACTGGTTCAATGCATTACTGGCCAACTGCATAACCTTGAGGTATGCTTGACTGTAACCAGGTTCCAGGGACTGTTCGTAACTTAACATAAATGAAAGATTTATACTAGTGATGTGATTAGGTGGAGGTAATTTGAATCCATTTATCACAATATAAAAGACAATTGGCTACGTCACTGCTAGTTCTGCTTACATTTCTTCATATTAAATTGGATATTTTGATAATTTTAAGAACATTATTTGAACTACCATCTTCACACACTTAAATGAACATCATCGAAGCAATACCTTCATCCCTTGCGCTGAACTGGCCGGCTTGACTTGTCGCAAGGGCTCAGTAGGGATTCTTTGTCAAGATCCGAAGCTAAGAGTCAGTTCCTTTGTGGTAATATCATATCAATTAGTTTTACAACTGTATTTACCATTTAATAACCATTTATCACTAGAGCCTAAAAGAAACAATTTGTTTTTTTTTAGCAATTTAACATAACATCTACCTCAAAATTGAACTTCTGAACTTCAAATACTATATTCATGAAAGACTTATAAGCAGCATAGTATTACATTTAAATATTATGTTCAGTGGTATTTTGATCAGATAAGTTATTTATTTCAGAAATCTTCAATCAATCTATCTATTAAATTATCTTTAAAATGTAAGTAGAACAGTATAATTTTTTTTGTGAGGACTTGTCTTATAGAATAATATGTTGCTTTTCAAAGAACATTATAGATCATACATTGAAATTTTACTTTTGGTATTTAGAATGATCTACTCTGTTTTCAGCTTTTGATGACTTTAAAATATTAATACACACATATCTAAGTTTTATTTTGAGTTACAAACCAGTTGATGTCAGGTATATTTTGTTCATACGTTAATTATGTTCACTATTATACCCTTGCGCTGAACTGGCCGGCTTGACGTGCCGCAAGGGCTCAGTAAGGATTAAGACCCGAAGCTAAGAGTTAGTTCCATTATGGTTATATCACATTTATTAGCAGGGCAGCACATCGAAATTTTAGGTTCATTATTCTTTATATGCTATACAATTTCAGATCATCCACGGATATCCCAAATTTTGAAAAATAATTTTAAATCATATTTTTTTCTCGTGGCTATGATACATTTTCTAAGTTTTCAGGTTCATGGTGGATGCGCGGGTCCGTATTGAATTGCAGCAGGACCACAATCTGCAGACATGTAAATACAAATGAAATTATTATCATTTTATATTATAACATCCATTCACTACAGTTTTGTATGCTTTTTTATAAGTTATTTTTAGCTTCGCATTTATGCATCCTTGTTAGCTTTAGCTCATCTTACCTACGATGTACTTGAAAAGATAGGAAGGTTTTTAAGTTTTTTTTAGAAAGGATCATATTTGAAAAATTCCACTTAAAAAAAGCTCTTTACTTTTTTTTTATTATTTTATATTATAACGTCAGTTTAGTATTTTATGTTATGATATTAAATGATGTGACATAATTGCATTTCAATTTTTAAATTTATTCACTATATTATTTGTCATTATAATATTCACTCACTATATATTTTATCAATATAATATTATTAAACTATATTTTAAATATTACTATATGAAATTGAATATATATTGGGAAGGGAGGGAGCGTCAGGGTATCACTCAAGCTGGAATTGGACAATGGAGTGGTATGACAACCGGCGTCTAGGAGGGAACAAAAAGTATCATTTTCTTTATCCTACCGATTTGATTGTGATGCTGTGAATTCTACTCCAATAGTTTCAGCGAGAGTGACGCGCTCTTCTCAACAAGGCATCCTGTAGAAAGCATAATAAGTATTGTGAATTGGGTTATTTGATTTGTTGGATCATATCGTTGGAAGGAGATTTTTATGATCCCGCGGGTTTTCACGTAAGTGTCTCTGATTACGGGTCCGCCCCACCGTTTTTGCTCTTTCATACAGCGTTACTGTGAATGCAAACCGGTAACTGAATTTGATCTTGCTATTAAGTGGAGCTGCATACATGACAAGGTCTTAGAAGAGATGATGGCTACCTTACATTCATACATCATCGAAGCAATACCTTCATCAATAAATATTGTACTTGAAAAAAAAAGCAACCGACCAAAATGATCATCAAAAATTCATTTTATGTCGGATGTTTTTGAAACTGTCAGGGAATTAATAAACACATATTAGCTATGTTATCCCTGGCTACGGCCCGAATCAAATGGTTCGGATTGCGCTTGAAGTAATCCCTCACCTTCCTTGCATTCACGGGGTTGGTTGTCTTCGCTTTTCTTCGGCTGCCAGCTCGCCGTTGGGTCGTCTGGGTCTCCTTGAACGATTTTACCACGAGGGACATGGTCTATTTGTCAATTTCCAACTGTTTTGCGATCCTCTTTTGGGACTGGCCTGGATTTTCCACGACCGCGCCCATATTTTTTTTGCATCCAGTTTTACCCATGCAATAAAAAGTTGTGCACAAAAGAGAATGTTGCATTTTTTTTCGAGTTCAATCTTTATTCAAATGTTTTGAACTACCTAAAAAGATTATTTTATAATACGAAGTTTTTGATCTTGTGGAACTTTGTGAATAATAAAAAATATATTTCTTGTATTGCTTCTAAACTTTTGAAATCACAAATATAATTCCTTTTCTTCAGAGTAAGGCGACACATTTTCGAAGCAACTTTTTGCAACAAGACATGTGCGGCACTCAACGGACGGGGGAAAAAGTATAATTTCTTTTCAAAAATAAGCGGCATCTAGCGTATGGGATGGAAAAGAATCTATAGCGATTGCGTTGGTTATTGTCACTAAACGACTTGATGTGTATTACGAGCAAGGAACTTTAACCGAATTCTACATCGAATTAACAACGGTCAGTATTCTGAGAATGATTTCTAATTAACCATAATTAATATAATTTTCAGCTAAAATTCCTTGCATCAAGGTATGAAATCAGCGTTATTACTAAATATGTAATGCCAATCATACATAGAGGAGACGAAGGGACCATCAGGGCACCCAAGTTGAAAGGTTGAGATAGATGGGACTACCTCCTTACTATTTTCAACATTTCGTGAAATGAGGGCGAGGTGAGGTTTATACTATCGAACGAGAGCTTGATTTTATTGTTTTTTTTTTTTTTTTTTTGATAACTTGCTTCTGGAAGGTAGGTTATCTTCCTTGTTCCGTGAAAGTGCCCATGCTTTTTAATCCTTTATGTAGGAGTATGATGATCATGAACAATATTAGGTAGCTTTCAGGTCGGTTTCATCGATGGACGATCTACAATGGACCAAATATTCACTTTGTGGCAGATCTTCCAAAAGTGCCTTTATAGACTGTTCCAGAAAGTATAAGCACACTTTCAAAATAACAAAAAAGAGTTTTAATAATTTTATTTGGCAAATCATATTTGTATTTGTGTTTTATATGATATTTTACTCTCGTTTAATCAAACTATTTAATCATAGCCAAGACTCCTAACTTTTCCTCGAACATGACCCATTAGCTTCTGCACAGTGGTACTTCCCACCATTTTGACCACTTTTGGCCAATCTTTTTTTAAATGTTTGGATGTCGTGTTTTATGAATTTTCGAAGCTTTGCTTTGGTTAAAGCCCAAAAAGTATCGATTGGCCGTGCCTCCGGGCAGTTCGGCGGATTCATGTCTTTCGGCACGAAACATACATTTTGACTTTTGTACCATTCTAAAGTGTCCTTTGCGTAATGACATGACGTAAAATCAGGCCAAAACACTACTTGACGTTCGTGCTGCCTGATCATTGGCAATAATCGCTTCTGGGGACATTCCTTAACGTATTTCTGAGTGTTCATCGTCTCCGTTGTGATGTAAGGACTAGATGTTTTACCACACTCGCATATTGCCTGCCGAACCATAACCTTCTTACCAAATTTTTCGGTAAAAATTGCCTTCTCCGTTTCGGGGATGTCTTTGTCTTCGCTTTCAGTATGGAATTGTGATCCGGGAAGCGTTTTGTAATCTAGTTTCACATACGTTTCATCGTCCATTATTATACACCCAGAAATTCTACACAATAACGAATCGTAGAGTTTGCGGGCCCGTGGTTTCACGGACGTGGTCTGTTTTGGGTTCCTTTTGGGTTTTTTCTGCTTCCGGTGTGTTTTTAGCCCAAGTATTTCTTTGGCACGCATGACGTTACTCGTCGAGGTCCCTAGTTTTTTCGCAACATCCCGAACGGAAGTCGCTGGTTTTCGCTTGTAGGCATCTCTGATCTTTTTATCGATATCCGGACTAACAGGACCGGATTTCCGACCACTCTACGGCGCATCTTCAAACGTACACTGTTCTCTATATTTTTGAATCGCAGATCGTACCGCTCTGACGCTTACACCCTCTTCCTTGGCCAATTTTCTAAAGGAGAGTCCGCTCACAGTGCACCATTTGTGCACGATACTTTTTCGTTGTTCCGGAGTAAGACCGCGCATTTTGATAGGTAACACAAAACTGAGCATTTTTTTGATGCTATCCCGACCAGAAGGGCATAACATAAAAATATCAAAATTATAACAAACCTTGTTACGACTACTGTTATGTATAAATTTGAAAGTGAAGTGTAATTATATGGGGCGGGAATTAAGGTTTTTAATTGGTTTGTTTGTTTTTTTTGTTTTTTTTTGGTTTTGTTGGTAAATATTTTTTGGATGTCATTCAAAAATGTGCAATCAAAAGGACGAAGCCAAAAAGTGTTGAAATATTTCATTAGATTCAAAGTGACCGTTAAAATAAGGTGTGCTTATACTTTCTGGAACAGTCGTTAATATAGAGTCCCTACGCATCATCTATTCTTCGACTTCAAAGCCGCATATTATACAGTTAACCGAAAAGAGTTATGGAAGATCATGGAAGGGAACGGCTTTTCGGGGAAGCTGACCCAACTAATCAAGGCTACGATGGATGGAATAACGTGCGATGTGAGGATATCTGGTGGACTATCGGGTGTATTCGATTCCCGCAGGGGATGCTGCTCAACATTGTTCTTGACGGTGTTATGAGCCAAGCGGCGTTCAACAAACAGGGTACGATTCTCAGCAGATCCAGTCAATTTATCTGCTTTAACGATGACGTGGACATTTTGGCAGAACATTTGAGGCGGTGGCAGATTAAAACGCGAAGCAGTCATGATCAGGTTGAAGATAAACACTGAGTACATGGAAGTGAGTTTGAGGTAGTCGAAGAACTTGTCGGTCTGGGCTCACTTATTATTACGGACAATTATACCAGCCGTGAGATCAGTAGGCATATACTCAGTGGAAGTCGTACCTACTGCAGGCTCCAGAAGCAAGCTGATAAACAAACTGAGCTTTCGTACGAAGTGGATCATGTACAAAATGCTAATATGACCGGCTGTTTTCTACGTGCGTTAGACGTGCGAAATACGAAGTTTTTGAGCGACGGGTCTTAGGAACCATCTTTGGAGAAGTGCAGGAGAGCCTGGAGATAAAGCATCAATCGTGAGCTCGCGCAATTCGCTGGTGAACCCAGTATTCGTAAGGTGGTCAAATCTACGCTGGGCAAGACATGTTGTGAAAAGGCCGAACAACCATCCTGCTAAAATTGTGTTCGATAGGCTTCCGGCAGAAAAATTCGGAGACGCATTATTACCGGAAGTCATGCCTACTATAGACTCCACAAGACCTTGAGGTCTGGTAAATTTCACCTCCGTTCAAAGTGTACCAGGTACAAAATGCTGATAAGACCGGTAGTTCTCTACGGGCATGAGACATGGAAAATGCTCGAAGAGGACCTGCGAGCACTTAGAGTTTTAGAACGACGCGTACTTAGGACCACCTTTGGCGGTGTGTGTGAAAACGGCGTATGGAGAAGAAGGATGAACCACGAGCTGGCGCAGCTCTATGGTGAACACAGTAAGGATACAATGGGCGGGACATGTTGTAAGAATGTCGGACAACAACCCCGCAAAAATAATGTTTGCCTCGAATCCGACCGGTACAAGACGCAGAAGAGCGCAGTGAGCGAGGTGCTTAAACCAAGTGGAGCAAGACCTTGGAAGTGTGGGACATTCGAGGAACTGGAGACAAGCAGCCCTCAACCGAGTTTTATGGAGAAATATCGTGACGCAGGTGCAGTCCTAATAGGACGTTGGACCAGCATAAGCAAGTAAGTAAGTAAGTAAAGGCTTCCGGTTGGCAGAAGACGACGAGGGGGAAATGGTTATGTTACGGTTATGGAGGGATATTGTAAACGACGTTAAGAAAATAGTTTTAATATTAATGCCTGTACTTGTTTTGCATTAGTTTGATTGTGTGACATGTACAATTAGACCCTTGCCAGAAATTCGATAAATTTGGTTTTACAGGATCTTTGCAGGATTATTAATCTATTGTGGGCATTTTGAGCATTGTTCTCACCGTCCTTTTATAGACGACCAATTTAATTTTTCATCTAAAGAGCTGACATTTTCATAACTGAACATCTACTACCACTGCACTTTGTCCAGAAAAGTGGTGGCTATTTTTGTGCTATGTTCAATCTTGCATGGCTGATTCACATCATCGCAGTTTAAGCGAGCATTTAAGCGTCACGTTAGTATGAATGCGAAAAGTAATTAGAAGACAAATTACCTTCAATTGTCTGCTAATCTATGCTTACTTGTCAGATAATGCATTGTCGAAAAATATTGAGAAATATGTCACGAAAACGGTCCTATTCATGGCCACAATAACTTTTAGTAAAAGAGCAAACATGAGACATGTTCCCTTCAATGTGAGAATAATTTCTAATGAACTTAAAAAAAACACACATCTCTCAAACGGAACAAAGTGAGTGCCTGTAATAATAATAATAATAATGGGAATCATAATATTTGATATAATAACAATGGAAATAAAAGCATAATACGTATACACATATTTATCTAAATATGATAAGAAGTTACGTCCATAGTATGTATCACTCCATTGGACTGTCTGTTGCAGGTTTTTCTCTGTCCAAAATGCCTGAAACCACGAGCACATATAATCAAGGAGAAACCTATTTTTGTCAACAAATGCTATAACCATCAAAATCTTTTCAATTTCTATGGCATACACAATGTCATCATCATCTGAGATCACGATTGATTAATTAATACGTTGGATCGTGTGTATGCAATATTTGATATGTTTATATGTTGTTTTTTTCTGGATTGTTTATTAATATAAATTGTAGATGATAGCTCATCAACTCGTCAGTGGGCTTTCTGCCAATATATCATTGACACAAGAATTCCAAATGATGACATCGTTAATGGTTAGATTGGAACCAAATTACTCAAACTGATAACGAGAAAGATCGACATAGGTTGCACTCCCGCATTATGGTCCATCTGATTCGATTTCCTAGAAGTAATGCCATTTTTGGTATTAATTTTATTGAAAACCGCATTCCAGGTGAACACTGTTTTTTTAAGTGATACAACATTACGTAATCCATCATATATCCTACAATGTCAAGCCTATAGATACATCCGAGAACGTTTCATTGAGACCTTAGTCTGACAAGGATCAAGGGAACTCATCGTCTCATTCACGACTTTCATTGAAATGCTTTTGAACTTGCCTTCTTACATTTTTGGCGAGCCCGTCGTCGTCGTCGTCGTCGTCGCTCCAACCCACAACGGTTGGAAATGCGAACCGCGTAATCGATCTGACAATGCTTCACACCCAACTCTCTGCACTTCCATAGACATCACCTCCTCCGTCACGAAAAAGGGAGATCCTTTGCATTGCAATTTATGACTGGCACTTATGCTGTGCAATCCACCCCAAAGTCATCGATGGTCGTCTCTCAGGTGGGGTAGGGTGATGGAAGCACGCAGAAAAAAGACAACGACGACGACGACGACGACAGCGACGCACAGTGCAGCCTTCCGTAGACAAAGAGGAAAAAAAAATACATTTATACATTTTTGGAATATGCTGCATGGGTATTAGAAACATTGTGAACTCGTCTAAATCACTGGAATAGCTTGTGCACTCCCACAGTTCCATTGAAATTCTTGCCTCGTAAGTTTTCAGTAAATAGAACTCATTTTAAATCAAAACAAAACAAATCAAAACAAGATCAAATTTCTTAACTCTTTATAAAACAATTATTCTCTCTGTTCTAGAGTAAGCACGGTCATTAATTTTATTCAGTTTTGAGTCCTTTTTGACTCATTTTCGCCAAACGTGGAGTAACTCATATATGAGTAATGGGATTGACAAGGCGACATATTTAGGACATCGACTTAAATCAGATGGATGTTTTGGATATTTCAACTTGTCAATCCCAGTTACATTTACTCATATTTGGGTGACTCAAACTTTGACGGAAGTGAGTCAAAAACGACTCAAAATTGGATTTTAAATTCATGGCCATGTGGTTCTTTTTGCTTTCTCTCGGCAAGGAAAAGTCATCTCACAGATAAAAAGAAACATTTAATTTTCTGCGTTATCTTATGCACATAAAGGGAATGCTAGATTTGGCAGAAATTAATGGGATATTTCATGTAAATTTAACTTAGATTACGCCTGAATCTAGTCTATTGTATGGAAGATTGCGAGCATTGTTGCATGGCGCATGAAAGATTGCAAACAATTTCGTTGTTTACACCTCCTTTGGCTTGGAATTAAACGAGGGGAAATTTTACGTGCCTTTTAAAACTCATAATTTTTTTCTGTGCAGTTCTAAAAAAAAACAGTTTTTCACTGATGAGTCTCGCCTCAAGGTGTTTCCAAAGAAAACTTTAATGCCTTTTCTAATTTCAGGAACCTTTTTCTGTTTATGTTTTTGTATGAGCCTCTTCTCATTGGCTGTCTCCTCATGGATGATGAAACCTATATAAAAGCCGATTTCAAACAGCTACCGGGACAAAAAAATTACTTGGTTACGGCTCGGGGAGATGTTCCTGCCAAATTAAAGTTTGTGTTTGCAGATAAATTTGCACGGAAAAACATAATTTGGCAAAGCATCTGTAGCTGCGGTAGGTAGACCAAGGTTTTCATCACTGATAAGACATTTAATACAGAACGGAATGTCTCCAAAAGCGAATATTGCCATTCATCAGATCCCACAATGAACCTGTCATGTTTTGGCCAGATCTTGCAAGCTGTTATTACAGTAAAACAGTGCTACATTGGTATGAAACCAACGGGATTCAGTTTATACCGAAAGAACTCAACCCACCAAACTGTCCCCAGCTCAGACCAATAGAGCGATTTTGGGCTATTATGAGGAGGAAGCTGAAGGTGAACGGTAGTGTCGTCAAAAGCATCAATGAATTGAGAACCAATTGGAATAAGATTGCCAAAACGATGGATGAGAATAAAGTGCGCTGGTGATGAAACGTATTCCGTGAAAAGTCCGTGAATTTCTTCGAAATCGAGATGATTATTTTTTTTTTTTGTATTTTCTCTCTAAACTTCACATAAAGTCGAACATTTTAGTTAAAACAGAATACTATTTTGTTAATGTATATCCGAAATATGCGCAAAAGTCTATGTTCTAGTTATAACTGGGCCACACCTTATAAGAGATGTGTTGAGATCTCGTGACCTTTGTTGTATGTCGTTGATCTTCGAATGTCTAGTGTAAGAGTTTAATCTGTTTTTGCTTTTTTTTCTTTATTTATCAGTTTGTGTTTGTTTCGATCCGCCATATTGAGGAGTCTCATCGTCGCCCAATGATAATCATAACCCGCCAAACACAAAAAGGGAATCTGCAACCATATCGTACGAAGATCAAGTGCGACAATTCTCTATTGAGAGTACAGAATCCATTTCCATGTTCCTCTGTCCAATCCATCCCCTAGAAATTCCACCCATTTTTACCTTGGGTAAACAGTGAGTAAGCGGTTCAAGTCCTACTAAAGATTGTACTGAAAAAAAAATGCCACACTTTCTTTCAACAGTATAACATTTTATTGCATAGGTTTATTATGAATTTTTGGTAAAAGTAATTTAGAGTGTAATGTTTACATTTGCAAAAATTCGTCACAATCTGTTATTGAGTGGTTCCAAGCAAGAAGTGCTTCGACATAGAAATTATGGGCGCGGTCGTGGAAAATGCAGGCCAGTCCCACACGTGGATCGCGAAACAGTTGAGAATCGAAAATTCGACCGTGTCCCGTGTGGTAAAATCGTTCAAGGAGACCCAGACGACCCAGCGGCGAGCTGGCAGCGGAAGAAAAGCGAAGACGACCGACCTCGTGAACGCAAGGAAGATGAGGGATTACTTCAAACACAATCCGAACCATTTGATACGGGACATGGCAAGAAGGTCAATTCTTTCGTCTGGTTCGTCCAGCAGACAATGAAACGGGACGGACTTCATGTCTTCAAGGTAAGGAGGCGCCTAACCGAAGCGATAAACAGAATACGGTGGCCAAATCCCGCGCCAGGAAGCTGTACCGCGAGTGGTTGGTACTGCCGAAATGCATCGTAATGGACGACGAGACGTACATTAAAGTGGACGCCAAGCAGATCCCCGGCGTGGAGTTTTTCATCGACAAGTCCCGCCTGGATGTTCTGGAGATATTTCGGAAGAAAAAGGTCGACAAATTTGCCAAGAAGTACGGCAAATTCAGCTAGCCGCACATAACGACCAGCACCCTCAACGGGCAAATATATACAGAATAATGCCTCCAGAAGTGCTTGCTAAAGGGTGTCCACGATGAAATTGCCACACACAAAATTGATTCGCAAAATTCGAGTTTTCATCCGATTGCCATCAAATTTTCAGGGATTGTGAAATAACTATTAAACTTCATTTTACCATTTTACTCGTATTTTATTTACAGTCCATACGCAAATGCCCGCACCTTGGCCTTAACCCCGGCCATAAGATTCTGCACAACCTGTGAATCAACCGTTTTTTGCATGTAAACCCATACTTTCTTCAGTTCCTCGACTGTCTTCACTACCTTAGGTCGTTTAAGAAGGTGCTGTTTCATAATCGCCCAGTACTTCTCGATGGGGCGGAGCTCCGGAGTGTTGGGAGGGTTGAACATTTTCGGCACGAAATTTACCTTATTGTCCGCATACCACTTCAGCACGTCCTTGGAGTAGTGGCATGAGGCCAAATCCGGCCAGAAGATTGTTGGGACGTTGTGGGCCTTCAGAAGAGGAAGCAGCCGCTTCTGGAGGCACTCTTTTATGTACACCTGTCCGTTCATCGTGTCCTGGGTCACGAAAGGTGCACTCCGCTTCCCGCACGTGCAGATGGCTTGGCAAACCAGGAATTTCTTCGCAAATTTGGACATTTTCTGAGTGCGGACATGCTCCGGAACGCTGAACTTATCCTTGGCCGTGAAAAACAGGTTGCCGGGGATCTGTTTGAAGTCGGCCTTCACATATGTTTCGTCGTCCATGATGCAGCATTTAACTTTCGTCAGCATGTTGAGGTACAACTTCCTGGCACGGGTTTTGGCGGACTTGTTCTGCTTCTCGTCGTGATTAGGGGCCTTTTGTACCTTGAACGTTCGAAGCCCAGCCTTAGTTTTGGCCTTCTGGACAAAACTTCGGCTTAGGTGCAGCTTCTTAGCCACATCCCGAACGGAGGCGTTCGGATTTCGGTTGAAGGCCCCAACTACGCGGTTGTGATTTTTGGTGTTGTACGGAATACTTTTTCCTTCACTTCTGGGCTTCCGATCGGTGGCCAACCGTTCCTCGAACCGCTTAATCACTCGCGACACCGTGGAATTCGCGATTCCCAACGTTTTAGCGATGGAACGATGCGAGAGATCCTTGTTCTCGTGATGAATGCGCAAGATTTTATCACGCACGAGCTGTTTGAGAGTTTTGATCACAGGACTTTAAAACTTGCAGGATGTAAATAATGCACTATGAACTAAATCCACCCAAATTTTCATTAAATTCTACCCAACGGTTAAAAAGTTAGAGCAATTTCATAGTGTGGCAATTTCATCGTGGACACCCTTTACCCTTCCTCCGATCCCATGAAGGAGACACTCTGTTTTGGCTGGATCTGGCATCGTTCTATCACGTGAAACCCGTGATGGCTTGGTACGCATCCAACGATGTTGTTTTTTTGCCCATGCAGGCCAATCCACCAAACTCGCCAGAACCTCCAACAATAGAAAATTTCTGGGCGATTATGAAGGGAAAACAGGGAAGGTCTTCAAAAACGACAAAGATTTGAAGAAAGAGTGGATGAAAGTGTGTAAGATGACGCAAGTGTTGTACAGGATTTAATGGGTAGCGTTAAGTCCAAAGTGTGGGCATTAAGCCTAAGAGAGTTCTAAAAATATCCGATATAAAATTAATTTGTGGTAATCATTGCTGTCTGTTGCATTTTTTTCGAGTATAATCCTTAATCGTAGTTCTAAGTCATTCAAGTTATCAAAATTCAATGAAATATCAGCTACGTAAAGTTAATGCGATTGAGCTTACCAAATAAACAAACTTGGCAAATAAAACTTGCCCTAAAACGTTGTTTTTGACGTTAAATATATAAAGTTTTTTTTTAATTTTTTTTTTGGTAAGGGTTAATCGAATCAACTTTTAAGAGCCCAGTTTTTTTTTTTTTTTATTTCTTTTTTTTTAAAAATAAAGTAGGGGGGGGAAAACCCGTTTTCGCGGGGGGGTCGGGGGTTTAAAGGAAAAAAAATTTTAGGGGGGGGGGGGGGGGGGGGGATTTTAAATTTTTTTTTTCAAATTTTTTTTTTTTTTTTTTTGTTATTTTTTTATTTTTTTTTATTTTTTATTTTTTTTTGTTTTTTTTTTGTTTTTTTTAAAAAAAAAAAAAAAAAAAAAAAAAAACAAAAAACAGGGGCGTAGTGAGGCGGTGGCGAAAGTGGCCCCCGCCAGGGGCGCCTGGCCACAGGGGCGCTGAAATCCAAAATTTTGTAGTGACAAACTTTTGCACAAATTTATTCAATTCACTTTCAAGAATTAATAGTACAGAAATTAACAGTGTGCTGATGTTCATAATATGCTAACTGCGAAAGGCACGCTCATTTCCTCCTTTCATTTTCGCGCCTTTTCTTTGCCCATCGATGTTTAAAGTCAGACTACATTCTAGAATCATTGCCTCCAGCGCTTTCCTATATAACTCCTATTGATACAGTAGACCTTGTATCTGAAGTACATGTTTTTAAACGGAAAATTGGTGAGATGTTGGCTGACCTGAGGATATTTTCTCCAAGATGTTTATCCTAACATCGGAACGGCTCTACGAATTTTTACGCTTCCAGTTACAGTGGAATCGTGTGAACGTAGCTTCAGCAAGCTGAAAATTATAAAAAAAACTATCTTCGTTCTAGAATGATGCAAGACAGACTCTCTGCCTTGGCCATTCTTTCGATAGAAAAGGAATCGCTACCAGATTTTGATTTAGATCAGTTTGCTTCAGCTAAGGCACATAAGGCGAAGTTTTGAATTAATTTGAACTTTCAGTAAATATAAATGTGAATAAAAGTTATTTCAACGGATAAACATGAATTTTATTGCTGTACTGAGCTATTAGATGTAGATAAAATAGTGTAATTCATTATTTGCAGTATTTACAATAACATAAAAAAAATTTCAACATACGTCACAAATAATCCAAGAGTGTATAAAATGACTAATTGAAACAAAAAATGCAAAAAGCGATATAATTTGGGGCGTCATTTTCTTGGTTTGCCAGGGGCGCCATCAACTCTTACTACGTCTCTGTACACAAATACAGATTCAAAAAAAAAAAAAATAGTAAACATACAGCAAACTACAATATAAGGCTAATGTTAGTCAAGAACACATAAATGAGTTCCATAAACTCCAGATCACGCAGAGCCAAAATATCTCGAACTGGTACATTGGGTTGTCTACTTCGAGCCCGAAGGGAATCATAAAGCTCATATCTGACTCCACGCTGTTCAGCACATGACCAAATAATGTGGTCTGCGTCCTGGTAACCTAGTCCATATTCACAGAATGGAATGCTGTCTCGCAGCCCAACACGGTTTAAATGAGCGTTCAAAGAATAATGATTGTACATGAGACGAGACATCACACGAATGAAATCTCGACCCACATCTATACCCCTAAACCAAGATTTCTTCGACACTTTTGGGATTATAGAATGTTTCCAGCGCCTCAAATCTCCTATACTCCACTTATACTGCCAGCTGACGTGTGACTGTTGACGGAAAATAGGAAAAAAATCATTGAAGGCGATTTGTCGATCATAAAAATCGCCTTCCATAGCGCCCACCTTTGCAAGCGAGTCCGCTTTCTCATTGCCCTGAATCGTGCAATGAGATGGGACCCATACAAAGGTGATGATAAAATAACGCGAAGTGCTTTACACTTAGAAGCTCCTGTATTTTAATGAAAAAATACGAGGAGTGCTTTACCGGCCTCAAGAGGCGAATAGCCTCTAAAGAACTGAGACTATTCGTGATAATGAAATACTGATCCAGTGTAAATGAGGCAATAATGTCTAGCGTAAAGTGTATTGCCGCTAATTCAGCGACATATACGGAACAAGGAGCTTGAAGTTCACGATTGGCGCTATGAATTTCGTTGTATATATCAAAGCCTGCTGACTCCTCTATCAATGACCCGTCAGTGAAGAACGATTTAGTTGAATCAACTTGGCCAAACTTTGCAGCAAATATCACAGGAGCAATCATAGGACGATGATGCTCTGGGATAAATCTAAATGAACCGAACTGCCGAAGTCGGAGAAGCAAACACTATTGGGAATATTCGGCGAAGGGCTGACATCCTGTGTTAAATACAATTGGTGAAAAGTCATGAAGCGAGTTTGAGGATTCAATGCAAGCAGTTTCTCAAAATTTTCGATTGCTTGAGAGTTCATAACTTCACACCTGGTGAGGAACCGGAGAGATAATTCTGTAAACCGATCCGAGAGTGGCATAGCCAGCACTTCAAGATTCATCGTATGAGTCGAGTGCATGCAACCTAACGCGATACGGAGACACTGATACTGAATACGTTCCAGTTTGATGAAGTGCGAACGAGCCACCAACTGAAAACAAAAACTACCGTATTCGATAACTGAAAAAATCGTTGTCCGGTACAACGTTAGAAGATCTTGCGGATGCGTTCCCCACCAGGTTCCGGTAATTTTTCGAAGAAAGTTGATCCTTTGCTGGCGTTTTCGCTTCATATACTCAATGCGGGATCTCCAGGTGCAAAATATATATAAAGTTGGCGGTAAGACATTTTTGTGACTATACGTATCCCATGTGGAGAATGCTGCTCTTATTATTACAAATAACTTGTTCCAGAAAACCAATGTGTTACAATGTCAAATTTCTCCTGCCCTGATTTTTGTCCCATCGTCGCATACACTCAACGCACTGTGCGGCGTTGGTGATCGATGAGTGCCGCAAGGTTTGCACACTAAACGACATCTTTATCGATGCTTTAAAATTCCGCCACATACAATTCGCGTGCCTATATCGTGAGCAGCAATAATGGAAGAGTGTCTCGGAGTGGCTGTCATTTCCTTCTCATAATAATAGCAATAAAGATGATCGCGGCTGGCATCTTTCGGTTCTGCTTTGGTTGCTCATGAACCTTTAACTGGAGGAGAATTCGTGATCGCACTGAACTTTCAGGTGAGCCCATATTGCTGCTCTTCCCTATTGTTGACGCTGAATGATAATGATGTTTTATATGGCGTGGGTCAATTGGCTGTCGCTTGAGATAGTTGATTGAGGATTAAAATTTGCATGTTTATTCTTATCGATCGAAGCCTTGGAAACTGATTTACGTTACTTTAAAGTAAAATGAAAACATTATCTAAACTAAAATTCACGTCAAGCTCAGTAGAAAGGCATTAAACTGACATCATTTCCTCCTTGATAATTTTGATGACCGGAAAAATTATGTCGTTAAAGTGTTAATATTCTAGGCCACAGAAAAACAAGGAAATGACCGGAATCAGCATCAGTACACGCATAAATCCCGAAATATAGGAAGCCATTTGTCAGGCCATTCAAAGAGGTGGCCTGGTTCATGCGGCAAAGTGAAAGGCGTTTCAAATTTAGCAGCCAGCCAAGCCTTTACGAATTTGAAATGAGATAAAATATGCTCGTAAAATCCAAAAATGGAATCTCGCATGGCGTGGAAACAGTGGAATCAGAATTCATTCAGCATAGTCGATTTTTTTTCTCTGGAAGTCACCTGAGGCAAAAATAGCAAACTGACAATTTACACAATAGTTCACGCCAACCAACCAACGCCGGTATGTCAACGATCGGTGAATCATCGTCGCCCATTACAGACTGGCAGCATAGATCGAAAATCCTGTAAACCCTGGGGCTAATCGACAGTGCCATCAATTGTGATGCCGCAGCACCCGTCAGGGGCACACTTTTGAACTTGAATTTCACTCACCTTCGCGTGTCGCATGATAGCTAGGTAAGTTTACTGGCAGCGACGAGGGAAGATGCAATCGATTTGCATATTGATTGCACTGGAAGACGTAAAACAAAGAGTCCTCTCTCGGTCACTGTCGGCGATGGGGTTGGACAACTGATTGCAGCTATTAAATTTGAATGATTTATATCCCTCGGCAAAGCAGGAAGACAACTCGACAACCGGGATGATTGGTATTAACCAGGTTTCAGATGAGTAGGATGTTTCTAAGGTAGGAATTAGAGGTTATTTCTAAGGAGATTAGCCTTAGATGTCAGTTTCGATGTCGTACACGACAAGAACACTATTTGAAGGCATTAACAATCTATCTTACAAGGAGGTACAATCGCGAACTCGGAAATCTGCGGTGATATGGTTGATGAATTAATACCTATAATAAAAATTCATAATGCTTTTCCTTTTCCTGGCCTTGAACTTTTCCTGGCCAACAAATATATGAATTTGTATATTGTGTTGCAACAACAACGGTTATCTCTACTAGAGGAATTGGAAGATTTTCCAAAGAGCTCTTAGTATCCTATGACTCATGATGCGCTCCCGTAATCAATGTTTTATTGCTGTGTAAAATTCACATCTTGCTTTTGACACCTTCAAATCCTCCTCTTCAATATTTTACGCATGAGGCAAAGTTGTTAATAACATTTACCAAGAATTCTTGCCCATTCACAGTATCCATTCATTATTCCGCTCAGCAAACGGCACGTGCGTTAAAATTCCCCGAAAAGGTTAGGTAAGGTTATGAAATTACGCGAATGCTCCATGTGTGCTTTATTCACAGTTTTTTCCTTTTTTAAGAACCATTAGCTTACAATTCGCACATTGGACGGTACATTTCCTTTGATTTGCTCACGAAAATACCCACTTAGCGAGAAATTGAAATCAGCATTCCACCGAATCGGTTATTTTCTCTACAGAGCAAGTGCAGTATGATCTTGAACCCGTGAGCTTTGGAAGCATCCACAAGGAATAAAGCATCGGTCAAACACACACACACGCGCACACTCCCCTGCAAACCTGTTGTATGTTTGGGAGCGAAGAACCTGACCGGTGAACCGGAAAAACCAGATCCCCGGGGTGGACTTCTGGAGCGAACGAGACCATCTGGTTCACAGCGACATTTTCATCATCTCGTTATACGAAAAAGTTCCGAAAAATATGCTAATTTATGCCGAAATAATCATCGCTACGGGCTTTAGCATCAGCAACATCAGCAGCAGCACACTGGAACACAGAGTTAAACATCTACATCTACATATAGCACAGGGCGCAGCGAAAGAGAGGTTTTGAACAGGTCGATCAACAGGCGTTTGGACAACAGGTTCTGCAGAAATTATCTTGTGGCTAGTCAAATGAAATTAATTGAAGGAACGGTTTTACTATAAGTGAGAGGATACCAATTGAAGCTAACTATGCTAATTGGGAGGAACAAACTTCATGTAAATGGGGAAACAGTTATGCAGGGTTATTGGTTCTTGTGGGTTTACTCAATATGGCAATTCACGACTTTTGGGTGATAATCGAAAATAGGGTCGGTAGCCAATTTCATGAAATTATTGTTTATTTTTATCAAAATTATTAACCTCGAGCTACCTTTGCTCCCATAAAGGTATTTTCTGAATTTTTGTCATGAAATTATTTTTAGAATGTGTAACAGAAGATTCGATTTTATGTAGCGTCCTCCTCTCCGTTATCAAGAATGTTTACGCTTCTATCAACCTTTTTCATCAATGGTCTTAATTATTGTATTTTGCAGATTATTTGTATTGAGGACACAATCATAAGATTTTTTGTTTGTTTTAGCAAGAATTGAACAATTAAATTATAATGTTTTAACGATGATTAAATTATAATGTTTTGAAATTCTAAATATCTTCCCATCATCATGGGATCCTAGTAGTGGACAGCATTTGGTTCTAACAGAAATTGCTGTCTACTACTGGGATCCCATGATGATGGGAAGATATTTCCAATTTCAAAAAATTTAATGCCTGGTTTATTTGCGGTACACTGAGGATAAGAAACGGTATTCTTTTTAAGGACAGATCAGAGAAGTTTGGGAACGGAGCTAACTAATTTTTCATGCGATGATACGGTCCTCTGGTGATGGTCCCACTAGCGAATCGTCAATAAATATAAGTAGGCTACATACCGAAAAAAAAATTGACAGCTCAAAAAGTTCGTTTACGACAGCCATGGCGAAAGCAGTGAAGCAACCACGGTCGATAGTTTGCAATTACCGCTGGCTACACTCTGGTGCGATGAAGTAAGTCCGTCATCATACAATGGACAAAAATTGCCGATTTTTCATGGGTTTACCTTCACCCGCACCGACAAAACTACCTATGCAGCATCAATCATAGTAACCCATGAGTCAATAGACAACATTTGACAGCTCTATCAGTCGAACTCTAACCGTGATGACAAAAACAGTGAAGCAACTCCGTTCAGAAGTGTGCGCGTTCAAAGAACGGCACCCCGCCGCGTCGAAAACGGACATCGTGCGGCAGTTTGTGAACGCCGGATACGCCCATTCCGGCATCTAAAACATTTTGGCACTTTTAGACAACAATCATAGCATCGAAAAAAAGCCCGGTTCCGGACGACCGACGACCCAGAGCCACAAGAAGCTCCAAAAGATGCTGAAGAGGAAGACCGAGGGAAAAGTGACTGCATCGCTGCGTGTACTTGGCTGGGAGGTCGGTTCAACCGGCCAACCAGTGAAAAAGTACCTGGCGAACATGAACATACATGTCAGGAAGCGGAAGTCGTGTCCACTGGTTTCGGAGCTGCAGGCAATGACGCAACGGCAGCGGGTGAATACGATGGTCAACTCGATGTTCCCGACGAATCGCGACGTGGCGGTGGTGATGAACGACGAGAACTATCTCACCCTGGATCGCAACGACTGGCAGGGCACTTCGTATTTTACTTCCCCCACGAAGGAAGTGAGCTCCGAGGTGAAGTTCATTTCACACACCAAGTTCCCCAAGAAAGTGCTGCTGTGGCTGACAATCAGCGAGAAGGGGATGTCAAAGCCGCTCTTCTTTCGCTCCGGACTGGGGAAATTTATAGTACAAAATGCCTACCGGAAGTTGCGTCGTTCATCAAGAAATACCATAATCGCGAAGACGTGGTATTCTGACCGGATCGCGTCAGCCCACTACTTGAAGTGATCGTTGGAGGAGATGGAGCGACTGAATATCGATGTGGTACCCAAGTCGGCGAACCCACCCAACGTCCCCCAGCTGCGTCCCATCGAGAATTTCTGGGCCAACCTGAAGCGTAAGATCTACTCCAACAATTTTGTCGCGAAAACTGGTGAATGTTCCAGTTAACTGCCGGTAGGCCGCTCGCAAGGGCTTAGAATTTTTTTTGCAAGTAAGCTTAAATAATTACCTTCCATGGGAAATATATCAAAAGAAATTTTCTGTCTTAGCTTTTTTTTATCACCATCCGAAAAAAGTCCATATTTTTTAATGCAAACGTTATCTCCTGCTCCATCCGGCCTTAAAAAGTCGCCCAAGTCGGAAACATCTACAAAATTCTGGCTCTTCTGGAGAAGGGAGAGTCCATCGAGCAGAAGCCTGGTTCCAGCCGTCCGACCGAAGGATTCGACAGAAACTCAAACGGAAGACGGAAGGCAAAGTGGCCACTTCTTTCCGTGCGGTGGGTCGGGAGGTCGCACCGATTGGCCAAAGGATCAAGAAGTTTTTGGCCAAAATGGATACAGCCGAGCAGCCATAAACAAGATCCTGGCGCTCCTGGAGAAAGGTGAGACCATCGAGCGCAAGCCGGGTTCCGGCCGTCCGTTGGTTTTGTGTGACCGGAAGGTGTCGCAAGCGCTGAAGTGGAAGAAGGAAAACAAGTTGTGCCTTAGGCCGGGAGGTCCATGCGACCGGTCAGATGGTCAAACAACATTTGGCCAATATAGAAATCGTCATGAGGAAGTAGAAGTCGAGGCAGGCTGTGTCGGAATTGCAAGTGACCACCCAAAAGCAGAAGCTGAAGGAGCTCGTCAGGAATGTCTTTCCTTTCTTCTTATAAGAAAGATACACACCAATGATATCAAATGTAATGAGGAGTACTAAAAATTAATCTCATTCAAATTATTAGAGCAAAGAAGACGTTTTTATACGTCACTGTTGATTTTGTTTAATTTTCTTCATACTGATATGGATATTTTGATAACTTAACTATAAATTGATGGATTTAGCAGCTGAAGTAAAACTTATTATTTAATTCATCAATATTAAAAATCGAGTCAAATAGTTATGTTTAATCGTCTTAAGAAACATCATTAAGTAATAACTCGTTTTTGAAGTTGTAAAACATTTGTAAATTATAAATACCTTAATTAAATTGTACTGATTCAAAACGTATTGAAAACGAAACAACAAAGATAGTTCTTTGATAAGGCTTGTTTGAGTGGCGATTGTCCTCTTCATTTTTCAATCTTTTCAGACCAAGGCGACACAATGTTGAAGAAATTATAACAAGACATCTTGGGCATACGACGAGCGCAAATAGTTGATGAATGTCTTTGAAGATCTGCAAAATTTACACAGTTAAAATTATTTTGTAATTTTCAGTTTATTTCCATGCATATAAAAAAAGAATGAAAATAACTTAAAAATTTTTTTTTTTTGGAAATTTTACAGTGGTAAATTTATGGCCGTGTTTTGGTTATTGGTTTACTGCCCGGTAAAGCCCCGGTTTTGGAAAAAAGTTTTTTTTCGGGGGGGGGGGGGGGGGGGGGGGGGGGGGGGGGGGGGGGGGAAGGAAGAAAAAGAAAAAAAAAAAGAAAAAAAGTTGGTTGGTTAGGTTTAATTCAATGAAGAACAAAAGAATCCCCACATGCAAAATAGGGGCTTCAAGTGACATGAGAAATCGATTATAATAGCATTTTACAAGTTGGCAGTCATTTTGTTTTCAATACAACACCTTTATTAAGAAGATTGAGATTGGATCCTTGATCTAATCGATAAATCGTGTTTTCACCATGAAAGAGGCCTAATGAACTGCGTTCCAAAACTTGTTGGTTTCTCCCAACATGGCATATAATTTTCATCCATGGATATGCGTTGAAAAAAAAATGAACTCAATGAGTAAATTCAACTCCACTAGATTTTAGCTTGTTGTGGAAACCAAATAATCGTTTATGTCCTCCGCCATGAGCAAACTGGACTCAAAACTAAATCTATTCTTACCTTTTTTTTCACGGCACACGGGACGACAATTACCTTTACCTATTGTTTAGCAAAGAACCGAATTTATGCACCGGCGTTAAAGTTTTCCCTCAAATTTACAATCGCAAACAGTTCTCTCCCCTTACGGATGGCGAATGACAGCTGAACGAGAAAATCAACTTGGTAGCCTTATTATTTGATAAACTTGAATGAAAGAAGAATTATATTTACACGATCATGTGAATTTTTATGAACAGGCATTGTAAAAAAAAGTGCACTGTGATTTATTATTATTGCAACGTGTACTAATATAAATTTCAAGGAATATGAATTTATTTTTAAGTCCTTATTAATGCTCTAGTTTTTAACATTATCATTACCTTAAAATTAAGCTAATGAATGGATTGCATTCATGTATTTTTTTAAAATTTTAGCCTTTTACATCACATGTAATACTCAATTTTGTTAGCTGTGTAGCAAATGGGGTGGACAAAAAACCATAGCGACTGCGGCATTTATTTTCAATATTATAATCGGCTTGTTTCACGAGCAGGGACCTCTTTTGTTTTTCAAATATAAAAACCTGCTTCGGGGGTTTGAGAAAAAAACCTAAAAAACAACATTAATGCAATTTTTGCAAAATTTTTTATCGTGAAAGGAAAAAAACTAAGTTTTTAAAATTATATTTTCAATGCATGTTGTGGTAGGGGGAAGGGGGGCCGGCCGCCAAAGTAAATTTTTAATGGAAGTAGGTGCTCAGGGGGCGGGGGGGGGTTAGAGTCCCCGGCCCTTGATGAAGCTGTATGTAACCTATGATTAGAACTGCCAATATTTAGACATTAATCCCTCTGCTTACCTCTGGTCTATCGGAACATACCTTCAGCAACGAGCATTAGGCTCAGAAAATTTCATAGCCATAGAATAAAGTTCCCAATTGCAGGGACTTCTTAAACGCATGCGGATTGCTTTCCGATAAAAAAAATGTTTTCTTCAGCTCCTCAATCTGTACATAAACTAACAATATTGTATGAGTGCGATTCTGTGCATGTGTGCGAAGACGAAATGAAATAGGCCAGTTGACGATTTGCTGCAAACGTCAATTTCCTCAACCCGCTCCTTCGTTTTACCCTACCGCTCTCGAAAACAATCAACCAAAACATGTCGATTGCTACGACCACAAACTTGTCTCCTAGCAGGTTTGAGACAGACGGACACGAGCAAACTTTTAGTTTGTCATTGATCTTTAGATTGGCAATGTGTATTTCTTATTTCATTTACTCTCACGCAAATGTCAGCCAAAGCGACTGTGACGACAAACGGGATGCTTCTTTTAAAAACAAACAAATGCAAGAGACAGCAGGCTTCACGTTACATTACCGGTGCGCTATATCCATGGTTAACAAAGAAGAGAGGAAACATGGGCTCTCTCAAAAGCAACAGTGATGCCATAGCTGCCGCTCAATAGCGAAGCATTATTTATCGTGGAGTACTATTGGACAGCGCCAAAACATATTTTTTATTGCAAATGATAGTGCCAGATGATAGACTATATAATCATAAGCATAGATCAACCGCCAATGACTGGAAGAAACATGAAATAAATAGCGATTTTAGATTATCTAAATATGTAATAAATTTAACTCAATGTTCAACATTACATTCTGGCAACAAGCCTAGTTGTGGGAGAGAGCTGATGAAGACATGCTCTTCGGTACACGCGATGCAAATGCAAAATACACAAAAGCAAAATTTGAGTGAACTTCTTCAGCAGGTCAGAAACAGATGGTTTCTAGATGATGTATTTTAAATCTTCAAAATAACAGTAATAAATTGGTAATCAATCATGATTCATACATCGAATCATTGGACCAATAGATAAAGCTTATGATCGTATCATTAAAAAGGAAATAATTTAGAAAATGTAGGAGTTATAGACCTATTTCCTAACAACTGATTAAAATAGTGACCCCTGATTAAGCCGTTCCCTACCCTACCTATTGTTAACATTTCTTGGAACGACAATGGTCCAATCTATTGGATTTATTCTGTTAATTGAGGGTTCGATTTGATTGCTGTTTGTGTGAACTTGCCTCTGGAAGGAGATTACTGTTTCCCTAGATATCACGTTCGTGTGTTTGCATACAGGTCCGCCCTCCGTTTTCGCCCTATATACAAGAAGTTGACGATCACAAACATCAATGAAATCTTGATTAGATCGTTCTTCAGATTATTTATGTGCCATAGGGAGCTACAATAGATGGTAGTATCTCATCATCATCATCATCATCGTCATTAAGTGCCATGGTAGACACACTTATACAGATTTAACTTGACACTTCAACACAAGCATGATTTTGCATTTCTTTTGGCGAGAATAGTGATCCTTCCTCAGCTCACTCGATATAGGTGCAGCCATAAACCAACATCATGTAAGAATGGACTGGGTTCGATTCCATATCTGGTCTAGGAACCTCTCGTAAAGAGGATTTTTCGACTTCGCGGGCATAGAGTATGATTATTCTCTCGCCACATAAATGTACATGCTTCAAAAACTCTCAATTAGTAACTTTGGGAATGCAATCAAAACATTCAGTTGAGTACAGTCAATCAACTACTTTTCCTAACTTTAAACTTTCACCTTGCCCTAGGATTTTTGGAGCACTTCAACAGTTATTGATTGAGAGCCCTCTATCCTATCATCAATGCACAAATTTGTTCATTGTGTGACAAGAACATTGATATTTTATGCCCATGGAAATCAAGAAAATTTCCAATCCTGGAAGATTACCTCTACCAGACCGGGAACGAATCTACCGTTTTCGGCTTGAAAAATCGTGCTCCTACTGACTTTACTCTCTGAGGCAGTCAACTAATATAGGGTTATTCCGAGAGTTGAAATGGCGTTTGTCACTATTGAACACTCAACATAGAAATAAAAGATTGCATTGCAATTTCGCAAGATTTTGTTCAATTTTTCGTTATAGATCGTTTCTTTAAAAAATAAATGCCACACATTAACTTCCTTTAATAACTCCAATCACTATTGAGTCTCACGATGACTCCTAGAAGAAAACAGGAAAAATCAAGCGCCAAAAAAATAAAAAAAAAACGGTGCATAGGGGTGCATTTTTACTACAGGCTTCATTCGCTCGGTTGTATTTGAGCTGACTGGCGGTAGACGGGCAGCTGGCGAGCAGCCTATGGCCTAACAGACGATGGTCAGGCAGCAGAAGGCAAGGCCACTGATGGCAGATGACAGCCGATTACGGAGCCAATGAAGTGCAACAATCTGCTCCCAAAGAAGTCCGAAAAGGCTTAAGTTTGAACGCGGGCATGATCATCATTCAAAATCCATCCTTTTCAAGACGAATTATTCTATTTTACTTGATTCATAGTTTGTTGGATTGGAATTAAGGCTTGGTTCATTTAGAATTGGAACAAACTTTTGCTCATATTGTGGCGCTCCTGGTGGACGGATTTGGAAGTTCTTGACGCCCACGTGTCGAGAATTTTGTCAGCTTCACGTATGTATTTTTGACATTCCGCAAATCGACTGTACTTTGTAAACAATCAACATGGAAGCCGAAAGAAGGGAAAGAATTGTGCACAGTTATTTGGAAAATCCATTGTGGTCTGCATCTAGGCTAGCTAAACAGCTGAAATTGCCCAGAAATACCGTATGGCGCGTTATCAAACGGTATAAGGAAACATTGACGACGATTCGAAAGCCTCAAGCTAATCGTCGGAGTGGAACTGTCGACCGGAAACTGCGTGGTAAGATTTTGAAGACGATTAAAAGGAATCCCAATCTGTCGGACCGTGATTTGGCCAGGAAATTCGGTGCTGCCCATAGTACCGTGAGGAGAACTCGACTACGGGAAGGAATCAAGTCGTATCGAGCTAGCAAACAGCCAAATCGGACCATAAAACAGAATAGTGTGGCCAAAATCCGTGCTCGGAAGCTATACGACCAGGTGCTGACCAAGTTCGACGGGTGTCTTTTGATGGACGATGAAACCTATGTCAAGGCTGACTTCGGGCATATTCCAGGTCAACAATTTTACTTGGCAACGGCTCGGGGGGATGTTCCAGCCAAATTTAAATTTGTTTTTGCCGACAAATTTGCACGAAAATTCATGATTTGGCAGGGCATTTGCAGCAGTGGCAAAAAAACGAAAGTTTTCGTTACAAATAAGGCAATGACGTCGGAACTATACCAAAAATAGTGTCTCCAAAAACGAATTTTGCCGTTCATTTGATCCCACGACCATCCCGTAATGTTTTGGCTAGATTTGGCAAGCTGTCATTACAGCAAAGTCGTTCAAGAATGGTATGCAGAGAAAGGGGTCCAGGTTGTTCCGAAAAACCTTAACCCACCCAACTGCCCCCAGTTCCGCCCTATTGAGAAATACTGGGCAATCATGAAGAGGAGACTCAAGGCAAAGGGAAAAGTTGTCAAAGACATCAATCAGATGAAGACCTGGTGGAATAAGTTAGCTAAATCGATGGACGAAGAAGGTGTGCGCCTCCTTATGAGCCGTGTTACAGGAAAAATTCGAGAATTCCTTCGAAACCGTGACGAATAATTTTATCCGTATTTTTTTCTTAAAATTTTGAAGAAAACGCTACAATTGTATAAAAAAAGATCTTGAATTCAATAATAAATAACTGAAATACAGGCAATTGTTTTTGTTCCAATTCTATCTGAAGCAAGCTTTATCAACGTTTTTGCGATTTTTATTGCGGACCACGTTGGATTGCAAAAAAATTTTCTCTCCTCTCGGCTTCCATCTGGAATAACTTTTGACTCACTGCGCGAAACATCGTGAAA
>JAHHFK020005846.1:0-88440 GCA_024533555.2 Aedes koreicus
GAGACATTCCTTAACGTATTTCTGAGTGTTCATCGTCTCCGTTGTGATGTACGGACTAGATGTTTTACCACACTCCAATATTGCCTGCCAAACCATAACCTTCTTACCGAATTTTTCGGTAAAAATTGCCTTCTCCGTTTCGAGAATGTTTTTGTCTTCGCTTACAGTATAGAATTGTGGTCTGGGAAGCGTTTTGTAATATAGTTTCACATACGTTTCTTCGTCCATTATTATACACCCAGAATTTCTACACAATAACGAATCGTAGAGTTTGCGGGCCCGTGGTTTCACGGACGCGGCCTGTTTTGGGTTCCTTTTGGGTTTTTTCTGCTTCCGGCATGTTTTTAACCCAAGTCTTTCTTTGGCACGCATGACGTTACTCGACGAGGTCCCTAGTTTTTTCGCAACATCCCGAACGGAAGTCGCTGATTTTCGATTGTAGGAATCCCTGATCTTTTTATCGATATCCGGACTAACAGGACCGGATTTCCGACCACTCTTCGGCGCATCTTCAAACGTACACTGTTCTCTATATTTTAGAATCGCAGATCGTACCGCTCCGACGCTTACACCGCTACCGCTCACAGTGCACCATTTATGCACGGTACTTTTTCGTTGTTCCGGAGTAAGACCGCGCATTTTGATAGGTAACACAAAACAGAGCACTTTTTTGATGCTATGTCATTTAGAAATGTGCAAACAAAAGGACGCAGCCAAAACATGTTGAAATATTTCATTATATTCAAAGTGACCGTTAAAATAAGGTGTGCTTATACCTTCTGGAATAGTCGTTATAATGCTGTGAGTTTCAGTACGCATTTCAGCCCTGAAATAAAATTTATGATCGGATTGCAATATGTGATTTTAATAAGTACCTGAAACTGGTTGCTTTATTCTATAGTTCTAAATGTTTCTAACGCTGTATTTTGCTGAATTTTCTGAAGGTAGGTTCCGTTTGATACGAAACGATCAGATGGAATATTTTTTGGACATCGATATCGGGAGTTCTAATTACAAATAACACAAAGCTTCATCTTATATCATAGCTGGTACTTAAAACCCGTTTTGTACTTAACTTATTCTTATGTTAAAAACAGTACCAGAAATCGAGTGCCGCTAGTTTTATTCATCGGTGTCTGATTTTGCCCTTTTTTCTCCTTTTTCTAGTAAAATTAGAGAAAATTTGTCTTTGTATGCATCTGCAAGTTTTGCAAGTCTACATGTATTTATTTTACACGTTTAGTACTGCAATACTCGAAACGAGTATGACAAAAATAAAAGAAGTATTGCAAAACTTACACTTCAGATGTGAAAAAAAGTACTTCAAAACACTTTTGGTTAGTAATGTTTTGACATCTCAGAGTCAGTGCTTTGTTATTTACATTGGCTTAGTCAATCTGTCTAGATAGTTTCATTACTAGTATCAGTATCAACCATTTTATATTATAAGTTGAAATCCGAAAAAATACTATAATAAAGCGTCACTATAAATAACAAATTATGTGGTTTTGGAGTGTATCTCGTGGCAGTAATTTAATGTTTTACGGTATTTTGCAGTAATCTGCTGTACTCAAGCTATCGAAAAAAAGAAAAGAAGGCCTTTATTTTCAAATCCGGCACCAGGATGAGAGATTTGTAACCGGTTGGATAATTCTCACAAAGTATGTAGAACAAGGTGGCTTTAGCGCCACTCCTGCTAACAGGAGGCCACCTGTTGTTTGGAATTTGCCCGACCTTTCTGAGACAGTCACTTCAGGGGACTCGTGAACGGCTTTTAGCTCCAAGGTTCAGACACTATATAAATAACCACGAAATGGAGAACGCCAATAAATTCTGCTTGATTTCCCCCTCAGTACCTAAGTAAAAACTCCAATTTAAATTCGCTCAATTCGGATGAACTAACCGGAACGGAAGAAGAGAAGCCTGCTATTGGAAAACAAAAACAACGGAACGGAAAACAAAAACGGATTTTAGGAAGAGTCAATTCTATCGGAACTGTCCAAAACGAAGATGAATTTCCACTCAGTACTTCAAATCATAACATTATCTATTTATTATAATTTATTTTCCCGGTTATTCACTTCTCATTCGGGTTGGACAGAACATTCAGTTACGGGAAATATTTACTGAGAAACAATCATGACCAAGAAATGTTGATCAAACAATTATCTATTTCATTCCACATTTAGCTTCTGTCGAGAACGGTCGTGTTTGCAAATCAGTCGTCGATAGTGGTGTTGTGAGTTCAGCCTATTGTTTCCTCCGTTGGACGATCTTTTATCAGGATAAATACCATTGTTCGCTTCTTATTGTGTTTATACAGTGTGAAAGATCAGGTGGCCACTCGGCCATTGCGGCCTTGGACTCTGATGTCAAAGACTCTCCTGATTTGACTGTTCCAGAAAAATCGCTGAGAGCCAGAGCATACCCCGCCACAGCCAAATCCCCCTTTATCGTATTCTTCCGTCAAAACCGTTGGATACCACGACAATATCTAATGATCTCCACAAGAATTATCGCTCTATCCAAGAAATTCGCAAGGTTACTATTAGGAAAATTCGCATAGTGGTATCAGATCGTAACGATGCTAATGCGATCGTGAAGAACAAGCTCTTCAAGCAGTACAGAGTATACATTCCGAGTGAGGAGGTAGAGATAGACGGGGTCATGGATGACCCCTCGTTGAGCGTGCTACACATATTAGAAAATAGCGTTGGCAAATTCCGAAACCCAAATGCTCCCTCGGTGAATATTCTGGAAGTTGTTCAGCTGGTCGCCTCTCGCAAAGAAGGAGAGAATATCGTTGATGATCCAAGTCACTCATTCCGCATAACGTTCGAGGGAACCGCTCTTCCTGACTACCTCGAAATCAATCAAGCGTTGATCCCGGTCTGCCTATACGTCCCGAAAGTCTTGGTTTGCACAAACTTTAAACGGTACGGCCACTCAGCCAAGATGTGCGATAATAAGGCTCGATGCGGCAAGTGCGCTGAGATCCATGACGAATCTACATGTACTTTCGTTTCGCCTCTGTGTATTCGATGTAATGCAGAACATGACCCGTCCCCAAAGAGTTGCCCCTCATACGCAGACCACGTGAGTATGACCCGCCGAAAATTACTCGCAAAGTCCAGACTCTCATTCGCTGAGTTGCTTTCAAGCGCTGATGAAGAAACGGTGGCTCACGAAAACACGTTCTCTCCACTCGCAGACCTCCCGGACGAAGATTCCAATAAAAATGGGAACTGCAGCTATACCTATGTCTTCCCAAAACGAAAGAAAAATACCGCAATTGTAAAGAAAACAGCAGGCAATCCTTCACCACAAAACCGGGCTCCCAATCACATTCCTTCTTTCGATCTATCGACCTCGGCTTGGCCCACTCAAAGCATATCCAACCAGAGAAAACATCAGCAGTTTTACAGACTCTCTAAAAAAAAACCCGAACAGAATACCAGTGCTAGCTTCAACATCCAAGACAAAACACAGTTCCCCTTTCTCCCAGCCTCCCAGGAAAGGCAGAACGACACTCGTTCTGATCAGTCCATTTTGTCGATACCACAGTTGATTCGTATGATGTGCTCAGTACTCCGTGTTTCCAACACGGTGATGTCTGTTGTTGAAAGTATGATGCCCCTTTTCAGTTTAGTCTGGGAAAAGATAATCACTCACGTGCCCCTCCTTGCGTTCATTTCTGCTAATGATGCCTAATGCTACGTCTAATCAAATAAGCCTGCTACAGTGGAACGCACACAGTATCCTCCCTAAAATAGCAAACCTCAGATCCTTAATCAATCTTAATCAAGTTCAAGTATTAGCTATATCGGAGACATGGCTAACAGAAGACAATTTTTTTACGTACCTCAGTTTAACATAATCAGAAGCGACAGAGATCAGCCTTACGGAGGAGTCTTGTTAGGTTTCAAACACGGGATTGAATTCAACCAGATAGAGATAGAACACTCCTCTCTTCAATTCAATCTAGCGAAACATTGTCGACCTCCACAGCGAACTATGATCTAACCAAGCACATCGATTGGGATAGATATAGGCAAAAGTTGAGTATGCTCGTTTCTGGCTTTTGTAATGTTGAAGACCCTTTAGTGATACACAAATTTCTGATAGATTCTATCAAAAAAACTCCAATCGAAAGCCAAACTAAGCCCATTTCCTATTAACGGTAGTGTTCGGAAAAATCCTACAGTGTGCTGGGGTTGGGAATGTTCAAAAAGGTTGACGAAACGTTCAAATGCATTTAAACAATTTATATCTTCAGGGAGGTCAGTAGATTTTCTTAATTATAAAAAAGTAGAAACAGAATCCAAAAGGTTATTCAAGACTAAGAAACGTGGGTTTTGGAAACAATTGGTAGAATCATTGGATAAGGATACTGCCCTTCGATCTATCGCCAAGAAAATGCGCAACTGCTATATTCCTAGGGACAACTTAAACAGTTATTCTGAAGAATGGATAGAACAGTTTAGTACAAAAATTTGCCCCTCATTTGTTGCCAATGAGAAACCCGAGATTATCACCGTTGACGCACTTGATAATAGTGATGATTTAACGAAAGATTTTAGCCTTGAGGAATTAGAATCTGCACTATGTTTAGCTGAGAATAATGCTCCCGGAATTGATGGTATTAAGTTTGCTTTATTGAAAAATTTGCCGTTAAACGCAAAACAGCTTTTACTGCAGCTGTACAATGACTTTTTTAAATTAAACTCCTGTCCTCAAACGTGGTATTAAGTTAAAGTGCAGCCGATATTGAAACCAGGGAAAAATGCCACAGATTATAACTCTTATCGACCGATTTCACTCTTAGTGTGCGACAGAAAATTATTTGAAAAAATGTTACTTTCGTATGGAACACTGGGCAGAACGGCATAACATTCTTTCTGCTACACAATACGGTTTCAGACGTGGACGAGGCACACGTGACTGCCTAGCAAAGTTTTCTACTGCTATTCAAGTAGCATTCGCCAAAAAAGAAAACCTAACAGCCGTCTTTTTGGATATTTCAGGGGCCTTCGACTCCATTCGTATTGATCTTTTGTTCCAAGAACTTATAGCTTCAGGCTTTCCCCTTCAAATCAACAACTTCCTGTTCACATTGTTGAACACAAAGAATTTGCACTTTACCATTAACGGACATACCAGAGAATCTCGCACAGGTTATCTTGGCGTTCCGCAAGGATCATGCTTATCCCCTCTTCTGTACAATATATACGTCAAAGATATTGATACTTGCATTCCGGGTGATTGTGAACTCATACAGTTCGCTGACGATGCGGTTTTATGGATATCTCATAACTGGATATAACTCACATCCAATATTCAATTCAGAATCTCGAATCATGGCAAATTTCAAATGGATTAACCTTCTCTAGCAGCAAAACCGAAGTTATTATATTTTCTAGAAGACATGAGACACCCAAAATCACAATAGTGATGGACAACAATGAGTTAAAATCAGTAGAAACACACAAGTACCTGGGGATATGGTTTGATCGAAACTGTTTATGGGGTGGTCAGATTAGAGACATTGTTAGGCAGTGTCAAAAAAGGACTAACTTTTTAAAAACGATTTGTAGTACCTGGTGGGGAGCACATCCTTCCGACATGATCACGTTATATAAGACAACCATACTCTCTGTAATGGAATATGGAAGTATAACATTCTGTAATGCTGCTAAAACGCATTCGCTCAAACTGGAGCGCATTACAGATAGTCAGATTAATAGAGACCTTGCTGTTTTAAAAAATCTGAGACCTGAGCACTATCTCGCTTCGCGTTACAATGCTCTCACTGAACTCAACGCTCACACAAGTACATACTCATGCTCTACCGACTTTGAAATTGAAGACTTTCTATTTGTTCCTCAAATTGATGTATCATTGCACAAAGAACTCCAAAATGTTACAGATAGCTCACGTGAACAACTGGCAATTAACGTATTTCGAAGCAAGACAGAAGACGTTTCACAAGAAAATTTATTTTTCACAGGCGGATTGAAAACTCTTGATAGGGTTGGGTTTGGATTATTCCACAAGACCATCAGGCTCAGCTTTAGACTTGCACCTTCAGCATCAATATTTTGTGCAGAAGCTCTGGCAATTCACCAAGCGTGTAAAATAATTGACGATCTGCCACTAGGGTACTACATAATCTGCACAGACAGTATGAGTACCCTTAAAGCGCTTTCTTCAAGTTTTGACAACAAGCATGCAAACAGAACTGTCTTACAGATCAAACATACTCTAAGGACGCTTTGCGCTAAGGGGTATGTAGTTAAGTTTTTGTAGGTCCCGGCTCATTGTGGGATAAATGGCAACGAGTCCGCAGACGATCTCGCAAAAAATGGAGCAATAATAGGAGATTTCTTCGATCGTCACATCCAAAACGAAAAATTCTTACCTCTGATCAAAAGTTACATACAAAACAAATGGCAACAAAAATGGACAGAAGATGATCGGGGCAGGTTCTGCCATTCAATCTTACCTAAAATCAATGTCAAACCTTGGTTTAGTCAGCATGACTTTAACCGAAACTTAATTAAAAATATGAGTAGATTAATACCCAATCACTTTTGCCTCTCTTCTCATCTATATAGAATAGGTATGACTCAGACAAACGTATGCGAGTGTGGAAACGGATATGAAGACTTCGACCATGTTTTGTGGCACTGCCGACGATACGATGACCATCGCAGAACAATGACGGACGAATTACAAAAACAAGGAATCAAGACCTCAACTTGTAATAGAGACATTCTTAGCACCAAAAACACCAAGATTTTGACTATCATTAATAGCTTCATAAACAAAGCTAAAATTATTATATAGAGAGACTAAACTTTGATGACCATGCTACTGTAACCGAAACTGTTTTGACTTAGTGTAATCTCTTATTTAATTTTCATTTATTTAATTTTTTTTGTTTTTTTATAATTATTATATAAGTTTTCGCTACTTGGCGCCGTTATGCTGTAATTGCTATTGTGCATACTAAAAAAAAAAAAAAATATCTATTCAAAGCACCAGCAAACAATCCGCATGGCGAATAAAGATGTCTCTTGACTTATTTTCTTTGTACGTCGAGTTTTTTTTTTTGTTGTTTGGAGGCTTTTTTTTTTTTTTTTTTTTTTGTATTTTTTGTTTTGGGGGAGAGACCAGTCGACAAGAAAAAAAAATTTTTTTAAACCAAACCCAACTCTATCTTTTTTTTTTTTTTTATATATATTATATATATAATTCAAATCTAAACAAATTTTTTTATTTTAATTTAATTTTTTTATTAATTCAAAAAATAAACCTACCAATTTAATCAGTATATTATTTATCTTCAACTTTTTTTTTTGTTTTTTTATTTAAGTTTTTTGTTTTTTTTTATAGGGGATTTGTATGTGAAAAAAGACGAAAAGAAAAAAATATATAAAATATTTTATTAAGGGTCGATTTGATAAGAACTCCATTCACAGCTATTGGTACACTAACGGTGTAACTAATTTTTTAAACATCATGAGGATTAAAAACTAAACTGAACCCAAACATCCTCCTTTTATCGTATGAATTCTCCGTCGGTTGATATCGAAACATTGAAATCGCATTTTCGAATGATAGATGCAGGCGGAGGACGATTTTCTAGAAACCAGATGATTATCCTACTAATGTTAAACAACTAATAATACGCGAAGTGAATTGACCTCCCTTTCAAATTCGAATGCACGCTGTATGAAAAATCGTCATCCCAAAGTGGAATGCGTATTGCATTGGAAAAGCCCTATAACGCTATAACGCAAATCATTTGAAATGAGGATGACAATCATTCCATTTTACATCATTCGGTAAAAACCAGGGAACTGGCGGGCAGCCATTTTCCTGTATCCAACATCTATAACATCCAAACGTCAAAATATTCATTGTTTGTAAACAACACTGGCGTAAGTTATTCAAATAAGGCCCGTGATATGTTGTATACTGTCAAACGCTAGTAAATAGGATAGGGTTGCCAGGCCCCTGGTAAAAACCTATCAATCGCTATCAGAACTGGTACCATCACGAATAAATGATCGAAACCCACTCGCTTTCTACGGAGTCACGGTATAAGATTTCCCGACTCCTTCAATTTTTTCGCTCCCGTTGCAATCTTTGCTCAACGGTTGAGGAAGAGTAATGTGAAATAAATTTATGTCGATGAATTGTTTCAAATGATTCATAAATCGCTAATGATCTACATGGTTTTGGAACAAACATCATATTGAATATGGTTGATTGTCATACGAAACGTGGATGATCGTCATACAAACTTAACCATAAGACAATCATCCGATTTCCGAATGCTTTTCGTTAAAGGGCGCAATCGAATTACTTTTCAGCCGATCTTGGGATGATGTTTGGGTTCAGTGTACTCGCGAGAGACCAAATTCAATATGTCGCAATAGATAGTTGAGCATTCTCCATTCTACAGAAAAGCACCCGATTCCAGCCTATAACGAAAGCGTTTCGGCCTAATTTCCATGTCCGCAAACAGAGGCTGTGTTGACCGTGCAGATTATCAGTTAGTGAACAGCAACTTTCTACAAACATTATGCCTACAATACACAGAAAAAAATAATGAATTTTAATATGCGTGTAAAATTTCCCCTCGATTAATTCTAAGCCAACAGAGGCGTAATCAACGAAATTGTTTGCAATCTTTCATGCGCCAGACAACAATGTTGGCAATCTTTCATGCAACAGGATAGATTCAGGCGTTATATGGCTTAACTTTACATGAAATATCCCATTATTTTCTGACAAATGTAGCATTCCCTTTATGTGCATTAGATAACGTAGAAAATTCAATGTTTCTTTTTATCTGTGTAGACTTAAATGTCCTTAATTACGTTCGAGGAGTATTTCACCATACAGTAGCAGCATCTTGGGCAAACACGGTGGCTTTCCATACAGGAGAAGGAGTTTTCGTGCTAACATTACGACGAAGGAACAAAGGAACAAAAGGTTTATTATTTTTGCGATAACAATAAGAAGGTAGATGTGTAATGAAAACTAGGCACGTATATACTTCGGCTTTCGACATTAGGGAAAATGTTCAGTTAAATTGGACCGCACACCAACACACAGTACACAGTGGGTAAAATGGGACCAGGAACTGCACTTATTTGCTGCCGCTAAATGAGAGAGGTCTTCTTCTTTCTTAGCGTTTCAAGCTTATTTCTGTTACAATTCTAGACAAAATAGTCAAAAGGTCGTAAGTAACATTTGTAAACAATGACTTCTAGGGTATTTCTCTGGGATCTGCTTGCTCCCACAAACAAAATAGCACCAGAAACAGATACAGGGAGTTATTGCCGGTAGTGGATATAGATGTTAGCAACTTGGCATTTCCAGGAAATTTAGGTTTTAAGTCATTGTTTACAATTGTTACTCTCGACCTTTTGACGATTTTGTCTACAATTAGCTTATTACTTGCCCTCATCTTAGTGTTCTAAATGCACTTCCACAGTTATTAATTTGGAGCTTTCGATGCCAAGTACCATTTTTGCATTAGTATGGTTATGTGGCAAGTACAATCATACCCTATGCCCTCGGAGTCGAGCAATTTTCCTAAACAAAAATTTCGTAGACTAGACCGGGAATCGAACCTAGCCACCTCCAGCTTGGTGTTGCTTTGTAGCTGCGCCTTTGCCGACTAAGCTAAGGTAGGCCCAAAATGAGATAGGTAGTCAGATCAGGGCTTAGTTATAAGAACATCATCAGAGAGCTGGGTATTGCGTGCCGTTCTTGTGAATATTTTGGGTGACACTTTGGCAATCCACGATATTTATGGTCTTCTTGGACCTCCAGCTAATCTACTCTGTAGGTCGTGTTATATTACGAGGCATGATCTGAAATCCGGTGAGTTTAGCGACAGTTTCACCCACAGAAGTAGTATACAAAATGTGTAACAAGACGTTGAACGATGACGATGACGATCATAAAATAGAACAATTGAATTCATCATTACTCATGATACGTTACGTTTGTTTTTCGCATAGATTGACTCAGGACATGATTAACAATCTCAACAATGCTGTTAATGACTTTCATATTCTTTTCAAAGACTGCTTCTCCCCCTTGATTGCCATTAACAAAATACATCACCTTGCACATTATGCACAGTGGTGCATAAAAAATGGGCCATTGTATAATGCTAGTTGTTTGTTGTATGAAGCAAAGTTTAAGGAGTCGAAGGGTCAAGGAAAAACCTGTGGAAATTTTAGAAATCTAACCTTAAGTCTGACGAAACGATTTGCATTCACGCAAATAAATTCAATCTTGACCCATACTTATGCCATTGTTCACCAATAATTGTCAAATCGACTACGATCGATAAAGCTAACATAGATTTCTCTGGTTTACTTTTTGATCTTCCACAACAAATAATAGAAATTCAGCATTTGCGAATTAACAAAACGGATTTTCGTCCAGGATATGCAGTAGAGTATCTTAAGCACATGGGAAGTTACTACGGTATAATCCTGTTGATTGCTTGTCACGAAAAGGAAATAATAGTTATTATCCAAGAATTGGAAACTGTTCAGTTTGACCTTCAACAGTTCACTTTAAAAGTTAAGGTTTCTAAAAATCAGATGAGAATTACGAGAGATAAATTGTTGTCGCGTAAATGCTATAATTTGTGAAAATTAGAGAAAAATAGTCTTGATTATTACAAAAGTTTGAAGTACAACGATGAGTAAGATAAAGTGTATTAAATTAAAGATGTTCTTAGTTGTTACTTGAAAATATCAGGAAAAAAGTGCACGATAAAGCCAGGAATTTCTCGGGGAATTCATTGAAAAATTTCTCCGGAAAATTCTCCAGTCATTGCTCCGGGAATTTTTCTGGTATTCCACAGGGAATTCCTCATGTAATTCTTCCAGACAATAGCTCGAGTAACTATCCGGGAATTCCTCCTTGAGTCCCTCCAGGAATTGCTCCGAGAATTCTTTCAGAAATTCCACCAGCATGTCTTTCGAGTATTGCTCGAGGAATGATTACGAGAACTCCTGCAAGAATTCGCACGGGAATTCCTGAATGAATTTCTACGAGAGTTTCAAAGGAAAATCCTCCGAGCAAGGATTATTTTTCCAAAATTCTCCAGGAATTTTTCCTGGTATTCGTTTATGAATTCTCCGAGAAATTCCCACAGTAATTCCTCCCTTCATTCCAATGAAAATCTCTTCGATAATTTCTCCAGAAGTTCCTTCAGGAATATCTTCGGGAATTTCCCCCGGAAATCTCTCCAAGATTTCTCCAGGAATTCCTACAGGATTTTTTCCGCAGATTCCTCCTGGGATTTTTCCAGGCATTCTTACAGGAATTCTCCTCGGAAGAAGCCCTGGTGAATTTCTTGTAGGAAAGAAGCATTGGTGGAGAAATTTCCCGGAAGAATTGTAGTAGGAGTTCCCGAAGGGTTTTTGGAGAAATTCGTGAAGTAATTTCGCTTCCTTCGGAATTCCTTGAGGATTTTCCGGAGGAGTTCTCCAACGTTGTTGAGGAATTCTCGAAAGATTTTCGGTAGAATACCTGAAGGATTTCCTTGTAAAGTTACTAAATAATTTCCCGAACGTATTTTTGGAGGAATTTTCGGAAAAATTCCTGAAGTTATTCAATGAAAAATTGGCAGTGGAATGCCTTGAGAATTTCTAAAGCAATTTTCTTAGACATTTTTTGTAACAATTTCGTCGGAGTTTCCTCTAAACATTCCCCTAAGAATTCCAGGATCAGTTCGTGGATGGAATACTGGATAAATACGGGCGACTTTCTGGATAATTCACTGTAGAATTCGCAGGGAAATTTATGAATGATTTCTCAAGGGAATTGCTGGAGGATTTTTTAGAGGAGTTCTAGGAGAAACTTCCGAAGGGGTGCTGGTAGGAATTTCTGGATAAATTCACTGAGGTTAACTCCGAATATGTCTCTATTTAAAGGTACATCTCTTTAGAAATAAATTATATGTTTAAATTTTAAAATTTTGTATTATCTTGAGAGGTTTATTCCTTCTATTTGCAGATAATCTGATAACCGATGAATCTTTGATATGTTTGGAGGCAGAAGACCTAACTGAACTTAATATTCTGAAGATGGGTCCGAGAAAAATCATCCTTGGTGGCATCGCTCAGTTAAAATTGGCACGTGACATGGAACATGAAAATTTTGAGACATCTTTGACGACATCAAAAATGCTGCATGAGAATGTATGTTTTTCTTTGTGTATACTGTAGTTTGGTTTCCTCACCTTTTGAAACTATTTTTGACAGACCATTCAATTGATTCTCGCCAGTGAACCTAAATTTCAACGGACTCCAATGCTTCTCAATTCCAGCAATATACCCAATAACAAGGAATTGCTGAGAATGAACAGAATTCTCACGAATTTGAAATGACATGAGTCACTGCAGATGCTCCTAAAGAGGTAAATTGATACATTTTTTTTTGGTACTTGACGATAAGAATATTTTTATGGTACTTGACAATTTGAAAAGCCAAAAAACATTTAATCATTTGATATATTACGTATAAAACACTCATTTTTATCAAATTTTCAGTTCTACTTCTCTTGGCGTAATAAAGGCCGTGAGAAAGGTCCTCATTATGGAATTATCGAAACAGGCGTTGGGAACATGCGCAAAGAATTGCCAGAATTTTAGATGAGACTTTTCCAAAGACAGAAACACAATCCTATCGTATTGCCTGAAGGTATCCACGAGGTTGCATCGTAAATAGCCGCTCTTAAACCGGATGTACTGAAAACTTATCTCATCTTCTATCTTACAATGGACTCATGGTAAGAATTATAATTAGTTTCCAATTTACCATTTGTTTTATTGACCGTTTCTCCGAATATTTTAAATGAGTCAATAACCATTTCAAAAAATTAAAACAAACTTGGGTCACAATCGAAAATGATTTGGGTAAAAGCAACTAGTACTCTAGTAGAGTTGAGTTTGTTTCTCTTCGATGGGCATCTCGTCCCACATTTGCTGGATTACGGACTTTGATTGTGCCTAAGTTGATGCCTTGAGCTTGTTTACCTTAGATAGCTTGTATGACTAAATAAAATAGTTCAGTGGATTGAAATTCGGTAAACTTAGAGGCCATTCATCTTTGGCTAAAAAGTTCGCCAAATTCTCAATGCAACCGCTCTGGACAAGATTTGCCGTGTGGGATGGTGCTCCATCTTGCCGGAACACGTAATGATCATGGCCCAACATTGATCGGACACTAAACAACTTTATTTAAAACTTTCGTTTCATAATAAATGACGTTAACCTTACGCACGTTCTCCACAGCGGGCCGCGTTAGAACAAGATTCACTGTTCGAGCCTCTTCTTCTTTTTGCTGATCAGAAACTCCATGATTTTTTTTCATGCCTGGAATTTCAAGTCTTGTTTCAAACCGTTGTGCATTGACAAATGGGGAACATTCAGATCGGCAGGCATTTTCCATACCGACCGCTGAGATTTTCGCCAGATCCGTTCCCTGACGATTTTAGTCATTCTCGCATCTCACACCGAGCGGGGTCAGCCAGATGTCTTCCAGTCTTCCTATGAGGAAGTGTCATGGTACCTACTGTAACCAATGAAGACTTTCACCCGTTTGCACTCGTGGCCGTCTAGACTAGTCAGCCCAGCTAAGTCACCTCTTATTTATCTCAGGATCGGTTTACCGTAGTAGAAGAAACTCACCTTTTTCCACCCGACGAAATTTCAACTCAAAACTTTTCTTTCGGTTTTTTGCAAGAACTGTTTTACAAGCGTTACGTTAAGAAAACCAAGCCAAAATTATATTCCAGGGACGATTGATTGAATCACAAAAATGAATTTGATTTTGTTTGAATTTATATTAAGAAATGTAGTTTTTAGCTTTTTTAACTCACAACTTGATGTCTGCTGTTGCCTCGCTGATGTCGCCGTTGATTCCGTCGCTGATGTCGCTGTTGCTGATTCCACCGTAGATCTCACGTTCTCTTGCTGCTGGATTGCTTCAGGACCGAGTTACTGTTTCAGTTCGAACGAGGTGCTAGGTCGTGTGTTGACGTACGACCGGCTCAGCGCACCTGGGAAGTGGTTCACTTTCACAATCACTATTGTCTTCGAGAGGAATTAAACTTAACTCGCCCCGCGAAACCTTGCCTAGCCGGTTTACTAACTTCACGGACAGTTCTTTACCGTGTCGACTAAAACTTTTAAACCGGAAGACGACCTCTCGGCACACTGGGTTTACTAACTGGCCTCAATTTATTGATGAGGAAATCCAGTATACCACCACGTGGTCAATGACGTCTGGGGGTCTGGGGCAAAGCACTGCTTGCTTGTATTGGAAGCAAAAATAATGTAAACATTACTGAGCTGACGAGTGATGACCTAATCAACTCTCTATGGGCGTGGATACGTCCAGGTAAAAAAAATCGCTTCAAACATGTATTATATATGCTGAATTGCGGAAATAATCATGATATCCCAGAAACATGGGTAATTTATAGTGAATTTAACTGAATTTAATTAAATTTTTGCCACATTAACTTTCAAACGCTGGGTCTTGACAATCGAGTGGCGTATAGAGCTAATTTTCCATCATCGATAGACTGGAAAAGGTTTGAAAGTTAAGTTTTATAGCGCACACAATAAACAATCACGGAACGAAAGAATAAAAAAAATAGTATGACGTAGCACTTTCCGAGAATTTTGCTCATTTCACTAATATTGTTGTGGCTACTGAGTCAGACCTTATATAGACGTCATTTCCACGTGGTCACTACTTCTTGCACTGTATAACATTGTTTCTGGCGAGTTAAGTCACACTTAGGGCTAAGCCCTTTTAACGTTTTAGTTAAGAATGCAACCAGAGGAAAAATTTAAACTTTTAACTCTCCTCTTTCTTTTAAACTTCTAATTCCGGTGAAAAATACGGGTTTGATTCTCACTTGCTGAACTCTTTAAGACACAAATCTTCTTCACTTCCCAGGATACAAGAGACCCTTACAAAGGATCGAAGTCCCTTATATAGATAACCCAGATTTGAATCTAGGTAGTCACATATCATCATACGATCATCAGGCCATCGATGACGTGGTATCGTATGATTTGTGCGCCTTCGGGATTTCCTCACTTCGGGTCAAGCAGTAGGTAGTTTTCTCCGCTACAACAATACTCGAGCAGTAGAGCTGCCTGATTCCCTGCACTAACTGGTGTGTTCGAAATCCCTATCTGCACAACTCCTATCTGACACGTAAAGTTATGAGCCATTTCATTTGACGATACATAGCATATTTTTATCGAGCTACTTTTTTGGAATGATTTTTATTTTCCCAAAATGAAGCGTGACAACGATTCACACACCTTTACGGCTCAAAAATATCAAAAAAATTCAAGCGCATTGGAGTTCATCAATTTGTCATAAAATGTAATCGTTTTATATAATTCAATAAATGCTTGCATTTATTTTACATTTAAGTACAATTTATAGATAAAATGAATGATCAAACTGACACCAAAATATAGAATATAAGGCTGAACCATTCGTCAAAGGTTACACTACTGATGGCTAGATAAACAAAATCGTGCTTCACACCTGGGTTTTTTAGACTTCCGAGAATGCCCGGGCGCACAGCTTTGAATTTTTTGGTTAATCACCGTTTCGCGAAATAGCTCCACAGTGCACGTATATATATGCACAAGAGAAGAACTACACTAATACATTCGCAATAACAGTGGCGTAGTTGGACGACCACATCGAAAAGAAAAAGTGTATGAGAATATACACGGTGTGTATTGAAAAACAAAAAAAAAAATGGAATGTTAAAATTCACACCCCGTCAATCAGAGAGGACTATTTTCTAATGCAACAACGCATTAAATCCATGAACTGGAATACTTTTTCTATGGGAGTGCCCTCTTCCACTTCAGTATTGTAAAGAATGACTCACACCGCTAAACCTCAACCCAACCGATTCGAGTCACCCTAATTACTGACGTCGTCAAATCCGGCGACATAAACCAAGCGCAACGAAAAATAACCTCACATTAAATATGAACCACTAACTTTTCATCACCCAGAAGCAAGAAAAAGTGATTTCAAAAGTTTAGGGCAAGTATGTTCAGGTCACTTCTATTCAAGCTTCAGTTTGCAATACATTTCAATTACGGACATTGGTCGTCATCAACCATCGCATGATACAGACACAAAGGACTTGTACCGTTCAAGAAACTGGCGATGATCATCCCCCTCTCTCGCACATCTTCTGTTTTTGAAAACGTTTGGGGATACGTCAAAACTTTTCCTCATCCCCCGAAGGCACCCCGCACGCTAAGACAAGAATACGGAAAAGTCGGTAACAAATACCGAAAAACCGCAAAAAGGGCGCATACTGAAATTATCGGTAAACATGGATCGGCAAGAAGGGAAGAACGTAAATAATTATAACTTATTTTTTACGGTTTTAAACTAAATTTAGGTATAAATAACTATATCATTTGTAAATCCAGTTTACTTAAAAAAAAGTATAATCAAACTTAAGCTGTCGGTAAGTTATACCGATATTTTGGGTTTTGCTAGCAAAATCAAATTTTCGGTAAAATTAAAACCTAATTTTTGGTAATCTTGTCTTAGCGTGCGAAGCGAACGCAACAATGAACGAGTGGTGAAACATCCAAGTGTGCGTGTGCGCCTTTCGGAAAAATGTGACGCAGAAAGTTGTTGAAATAAAAGTTCGTCCTTAATTCCCAGGATGGAAGTGAGCCAGAAGACAAAGTTTTGCCGTTCGCTTGGTGCCGGAATCGACGTTTTCGGTCACATAAGCCTCGTATGTCAAAAGTAACAGTGCGGAACCTTAAAATGATTTCCGAAATTATTCACGCAGGTTTACACGGTTGCAAAGGTCACATGTATTACGATTGAAGGGTAAGACATTTACGTTGTAAATTATGCAAGTTTGTCGATGTGATGTTAGGAATTCTTGCAGTCAAGATGAAAAGGACTATCGAATAAAGTTGGTGCCCTCTTTTGTTGCAGCATTCCTCACAAAAACGCATCGGCATCAGTTAGTTGTTGTGAGTTTCATTGCGTGACGATTAGCGAAATTTGTGTGTCATTCCTGTCTTACTGCACCCTTCCACCTGAAAGGCTCCAATGTAAACAAACTCAGGAAAACGTGCTTAAAAGGGATTCGATTCCGTTGCGTGCCGGTCAACTTTTGTCGCTTGTTATCGGTATATACATTTCAGCCCTAATTTCAAACACTCTCATTCCGGCCGGGATGGACTTTCCCGCTGGGGAAAGGATCAGCTTCCGCCAGTGGGATTCGGAATATTCTGTGATAGTTGCGGCTCAATAGATGTGACCGGTGAATAATTCCACGGCAAGTGAGGAACCAATTGGACGTGACCGTCTGTATTATCATTCACATGTGAAGTTGATTCCGGAGGATTTGAATATCGTTTTTATAAATTGCCTACAAAACAGGAGATGCCGATATAATAATTCTGGAAATAAATTCCCTCCAAGGTAAATTTTTTCACCTTGCCGACGGTGAGAGAGCTTATCCCATGCTATATACCTGCATGTGAGATCAAGAATTTGACCAGTAGTCCGTGCCAGTAGTGAAAGTATCCCATATTCTGCCCATTTATTTCACTGCCATGTCGTAGGACGTTTATATAAAGGAACAAACATCAGGTGTGATACTGGCTGGGTATGCCGCAATTTACTCTTATGCCACTCTTATGCGAACTGTCAAATACTTTAATCCAGTACTAAAAGAAAGGTACTAGACTAAAGGAGTACAACGCTGTACGTTGTATGTCTGTCCCAGACATTAGAATTGGCAAAGGGTAAATGCACCCTTCTTTTTGGGGAAATGCTCCTTAAACTTTGGAAAAATGCTCCTTAGATGTGTTTGCCCGGAATAATGCAATCGGAGGTATTAACCTTCTGGTTAGCACTTGCCGGGTGTTTTGACGGGTCTTCAGTTTCTTCAAGATTGTAAAAAAAATTATAAACTTCCAAATTGGAAGCCTTCCGTCCAGCCGCCACCCACTCCGTACCTTTAATTCGGGCATTGCACACGAGCTCACGCCGCCATCTTGTGGGAAAGCGTCCCCCCACTGGCAATCCGCCGTTTACTTAACAGCATCAAGGTTTCTACGTCAGCACGGTCGAACAGACCATCGTCGTCCCCGAAACCACACCGGGGAGAAAACGTTTCGGCATCGGCCGGAAAACCCTCCGCCTTCAGCACACCACCGGACTCCAGCCATCGCTACAAAATCCTGCGCAGGTACGTGGAAACTTTTTTTTATCATGGCCTTGAATAGTTTCCCATTTAAGCTAGTACAGAATCCCGTCCAACTCGAATGCATTAGGTTGTGAAATAAAGAATTGAATTAGAAGATCTGAGAGCCAATTGATTTCTTTTGCAGCAATTCCGTGGGAACCTACTACTGTTCTCTTTTACGTTTCCGTTACTTTCGTAGGTAAATTGCCTTTCAGACTTCTAATCTTCTTTGGCGATTGCGTTTCAGCCGAGCGAGCTTAAGTGAACGCGTGGGTAACGAGAGACAAGGGAATAAAATTTGGACTTTCGAAGATTCAGCAAGTGATTTTAAACATTCGGCCAGCAACCGTTCGAGGATTTCCCTTGAGGGATTGTCTCAAAATAGTCGGGCAAATCGACAGACTGGTGGTCTCTCGCACGCGAGAGTGGCGCTAAAGCCACTGTAGCAGGCGAACCCATATAATATTGAATCGAAGAATGCCATACAAAATTTGAGGATGACAGATTCATTCTTGTAAGTGAGTTTGAACAATACAGAAGGAAAACTTAATACCGTCTTCTAATTCCGAAACAAGAAAGTCCCCGATACCGATTCTCGTTACCCAGCACCATCCGACACGATCCCCAATGGAAGGCTTCTCAGGTCACGACAGCCACCAAAGTCTTTATAGACACCTCAAACAAATTTGCGAACGGTTACAACGTATTTTTAATGTTTATCAATGCTTAAGGTGTGTGCACGGAAAATAATCCTCACTTATTTGTTGGCATAAATCCATGGAAAATTCCACATAATACTGATGTGTTCACACATAAACAGAGCCCTCTGAGATGCACAAATGAAGTTTATGTGGCAAATGAAAACTATGTGTGGCCACACATAATGGTTATGTGTACACATAGGAAGTATACGTGGCTACAAATAGCTATCATTTGTTGATAGCATTGCAAAATTGCATGTGTCAGAAACGTAGATATTATCATTGCTTTTTTATCAGTGTGTATTGTTATGTATGCATCAGGGTATAAACTACTCTTTGTTTTGAATGATACACTTTTCCGTGTATGCGAGTTGTCGCAATGGACAAAAAAATTCCCGCTCGTCGGGATTCAACCCGTCCGACTGAAAGTTGCGAATCCTGTGAAAGTTTAAAATAATAAAAGTAGTATTGCAAGGTATTCGAACTGTTTTTCTTTAACTTTTCGGGAAAACACCTACATACAAAACATGCGTGATTTTTGTATATACAAAACTAGCTGAACCCGGTGCTTGCGCTGCTACGCTTGCAACTAAATGAAGTAAAATTTAATATAACTGGGATGTTTATGGTTTTTTTGAGTGGATTTTTTTTTTTTGTAAAAAAGGGGGTGGATCTTATTTCTATAAAAACTTGTTTCGTACGAGAGACGTTTTTGTTTTGTGGATAAGGGAAATTGTTTTTTTTTGTTGTTGGTTGTTGTTTTTTTTTTGTGGGGGGGGGCCTCCTTCCGGGGGGGGGGGGTTGTTAACACACCATCCTTATTTCTTCTCCCCCCACCCATATGTTAAATTTGTTTGTTTTTGTTTGTTTAGTTGTTGGTGTGTTGTTGAATTTTTTTTTTTTTTATTGTGGCCCCCCCCCTTCTCTTTGAGGGGGGGGGGGGCCACCATAGAAACCTTCTTGCCTTCTAAACCCCTCACATGCCAAATTTAATTCGATTTGCTTGATTAGTTCTCGAGTTATGAAGAAATTTGTGTCTCATTTGTATGAGAGCCCCCTTTCCTGAGAAAATAGGTGTCTCAAACAATCATAAGAACATTCTCCAGCTCCAAAAACCCCTTCATACAAATTTTCACGTTGGTCGGTTCAGAACTTTCCGAGTCTATAAGGGTCTGACAGACAGACAGACAGAAATTCATTTCTATGTTTATAGAAATCTAGCCTCCAAAAATCCCCATATGCTTAATGTGGTTTCATTTAACTGATTACTTTTCGAGCTATGCAGAAAGATGAGTTTAATCTGCATGGAAGGCCCCCCCCCCCCTTCAAATGGAGGGGCCATAGAAACATTTCTTACTTCCAAAACCTCCACATGCCAAATTTGTTTCATTTGCTTCATTGGCTCTCGAGTTATGCTAAAAATTATGTTTCATTTTTGTGGGAATCTCCCCTTTCAGAAGGCGGAGGGGTCTCAAACTTCCTTAGAAACATTTATTTCCTTCAAAACCCTCCAGATGCAAAATTTGGTTCCATTTGCTTGATTTGTTCTCGAGTTATGCAGAAATTCGTGTTTCATTTGTATGAGCGACCCCTCTATCTGTGAGCGGAGGAGTCTCAAACCACAATAGAAACATATTTTGCCTTCAAATACCTCCACCTGCCAAATGTGGTTCCATTTACTTGATTAGTTCTCGAGTTATGCAAAAATTTGTTTTGCATTTGTATGGAAACCCCCCTCCCGCCCCCTTCCAGATGGCGGAGGAGTCTCAACTACCAAAGAAACATTTTTCTCCTCCAAAAACCTCCACATGCTAAATTTGGTTCCATATGCTTGATTAGTTCTCGAGTTATGCAAAAAATTGTGTTTCATTTGTATGAGAATCCCCTCTTACAGAGGGCGGAGGGGTGTCGAGTCACCTTAGAAACATTTCTTGCCTTCAAAAACCTCCACTTGCCAAATTTGGTTCCATTTGCTTGATTAGTTCTTGAGATATGCAGAAACTTTTGTTTCATTTGTATGGGAGCCTCCATTTCTAGAGAGGGGAGGGGTCTCAAACTACCATTGAAACATTTCTTGCCTCCAAAAACTTCCGTATGCTAAATTTGGGTTCCTTTGCATGAACAGTTCCCGAGTTATGCAGAAAAGAGTGTTTCATTTGTATGGGAGCTCCCCTTTCCAGAGAAGGGAGGGGTCTCAAACCATCATAAGAACCTTTTTCGGCCCCAAAAACTTCTCCATACAAAATTTCACGCTGATCGGTTCAGTAGTTTTCGAGCCTATGAGGTTCAGACAGACAGACAGACAGACAGACAGACAGACAGACAGACAGCCAGAAATCCATTTTTATATAAATATTTAAATAAATAGATAAATTTATTGAATGAATATTTTTTTCCAAAATTATATTTGACATCGCATGTAATTTTTATTGTTTTTTGCTGTCTAGTGCAGCTCGAGTTCGCAATCAATTGAGCTCAAAAAGTGCCAGGACCTGATTTGAAATCGATTGAGCGGGTTGAAATTCATTCATTGATATTGGCATACAATGCTCTCAGAATACTCAAATATTCAGAATACTAAGTTGAGAGCAAGCAACAGCTCGTTGAATAGAGCGTGTCAAAGCCAGTTAGAAGAAGATTGAATACAAAATGTTAAATAATATTAAGTTTAATTTAAGCCTGATATGGTCACTTCGAATCGATTCCTCAATTAACATGGAATTGCTCCTAAACGAACAGTTGTGCATTTTTTTTTTTCGGAAATCATCAGCGAGAATTGGGCCTGAAATTCGTTTCATTTGCCACTCTTTGAACTGGACAATCAGAAATGTTTGCATAATGGGAAAAGTTGTAACGGGCTCGTTGTGAAATTAATGGCGAATAACGACTTCCGCCGACGTGTGGCAGCTGGCTTTCGTTCATTATCACGTTTCGCAGCATGACAACAGGTTCACTTCACATGGATTTCGCATCCGGTTAGATTATCGAAATCCGATCATTAAAAGGCACCTGCTGGCGTCAATTATTGCTTTCTAAAGCCTTTACCTGTACCTGTTAATGACTAAATATTACGTGCCTTATTGGTGGTGTTAATCAAATTGCTTTCGAAATTCAGGGCGTGGTTAGTCGAAATTCATTATTGATACACAATTAATCATTTGCAGACACTTAGATTCGGTCCTATGATAATTTTTTTTCAAAAGATTACCCATCTACTTTAATTGTTCTAAGTGCTCTGAATAAGCTCTTTCAACATCAAAATGGAAGCGAAGGATATCGCCAAACCACGTTTCACTGAACGACTTTTCTCACCTCGTCACACTTCCAGTAACTGATTGGAAATGCGACTATTCTTGAGTTATTCTTAATTATTCAAAGAAGAATTCATCCCGAAACACTCAACATGCAGAAAGCCTACCCAGAAACAGTCTACAGTCGTTTCAAAGAAGTATGAATTTTTTATGTAAAATTTTGCTGTCTGTTAGTCCATTACCATATTAGTCAGCAAACATCAGTCCCGGCTGCATTGTAACGACGATATTCCATTTATATTGCGGAAATCGAATGAATCAAAATATCAGTTGAATTTGAGACACAGAGTTCAATTTATAAATAAATCAGGGTAACTAAATATGAATCAATTGCCTTAATTACCCAACCTGAAAAACCTATCGATCTCATCCTGAGCTACCCAAACCGAGATCCCATTTACGTTTTGGTTCAAAACAACCGCCATGCTAAAACAAACAACTCATTTTATATGCTTATCTCGAACCGAAAACCGAACTAAGTTGTTCATAAACCTTCCGCCAGAGGTCCCGAGAAGTCAACAACGAACAAATATTCACTCAAGTGTAAAATTGTTTACCCTCCATCCCGCCCCCGAGATGGAGCAATTCGATTCATAATTTATAGAGCCCGTTCGTTGGCGTTGTTGGTTTACGCTTGTCAGAACCATGAAAACTAGCGCCAAGCATCACTAGATGAGATAGATTTTCACCCGTTTGCTTTGCCTTCAATGAGTGGAGAAAAAACTTAAAAGTTCACTCCAAGATGGCTGCGATAAACTTGCAGCGAAGTCGAGGACAGCATACGGGAAGATCAAACGATGTTGCCTCACAGCCTCGTTTATATTTCTCTAAATTCGGTGAACAAGTTTTCCATTAAATTTATCCGACGTTGGTCCATTAGAGGAAATGGAAGGATTTTCCTCGTGCTGCGTGCGAAGAAGTAAAAGAAGATAACATTTTAATTTGTTGATGGAAGTTTATGTGTTTTGAAGCAGTTGCAAACGGGCTGCATGGATGCTTCCCATGTAGGTATGTAAACGAATGTTTTATAGTTGTGAAGATTGCGAAATATTTCTCATTGAAATCAGAACGATTGATTGCAAGATGTTTTCTAAATTGGAGATGGAAAATTTGAAGTGGATTGTTGGAGTTTCTTTCCCACTTGATTAAAACTGAATTGATTGGCTGGGGAACAAGTTAGTTCAAATGGCAAATAAATAGAGCAATCAAAATGACGAAAAAAAAAATGTTAATATTTTGACAGTTGGCTTGCCGTGCCAACAAATTCAACCATGATTGTAGTTGAACCCACTGAATAACGGTGATTGGTTTAAATGTGCTTGGGGTCAGGGGTCAGCTCAATTTTTTTTTCTGAATGAGAATTTCGGTTCCGAAATTGTTTAAATGAGAAAGCAATTAAATTTGTCACATAATGTGGGATTGATTTATGACCGATTTTGTTTTATATTTTTATTTTTCTATTGATATGAATTTATTTTTATTTGCTTTGTTATAAAAACTGCAGAAGCGATATCATAGACCAGCGCCACTTGTTTAGGCCATCAATGCACCTCGTTCTGTCAGGGTTTCAAATGGTGAGTTGACAACTTCGAAGGAGGGTGCGACTGACCTCTCGTCCTCGCAAGTTCCTACCTCACGCCTCCACGAGTCATATGATCACAAAAGACTGCCAGCTGAAACATGGATACGCTGGTTGGCGTAGCCTGGGCAATGTTGTCAATCTGACAATAGCGAAGTGAGGGGTGCGACCGAAGATCTTATACCTTTAAATCATATTGTATATTTTCCATTCTCAATTTATTAATAATTTCAGCACGCTTTAGAATCATCTTTGCATTCCAAAACCATGTAAGAGCCTGGAGCAACATGACAGGCATCAAAGGCTCAATTTGTTTTTCAGCATTTCAGCATAACATTTGATTTAAAATTGCACTTCTAAACTTCAACTACTATATTCATAAAAGATTGGCATGTGCATGTAAGCAATGCAGAATTATATTTTGATATCGTGTTTGGTGGTATTATGGTAGGAAGAGCTATTATTTCAGAAATTATCAAGCCGGACTCTTCGATCACTACAATTGCTATCTTTGAAATGTTACAAGAACAGTATACAGAAAAATATTACAACATGTTTTATAAAATAATATCTTTTATTGAAATTTTATTGTTGATATTTGGAATGATCTATTCTGTTTTCAGCTTTTTCCAGGACTAGAGGGATATTAATACATATCTAATTTTTATTTATTTTTCAGTAACAATCCATTGGATGTATCATTTAAGTTTGAAATTTGAATAAATGACCATTCTTGTCTATAATGTTATCTTAATTTTTCGTGTGTAAAAAAACTAAATATTAAATAAAATATAACTGGGAAAGGGAGGGACCATCAGGGCACCCAAGTAAAACGATTTGGATAGGGAGCATGGAACTGCCTCCTCCCTATTGTTAACATTTCGCGGAACGAGGGCGGGCTCTTCGACCCCATCTATTGGGTTTGTTCTGTCAAACGAGGGCTCGATTCTAGTGCTGTCTGTGTGACCTAGCTTTTGGAAGGAGATTCTTTTCCCTATATTCGCGGGTTTCGCGTAAGTGTCTGTGCTTACGGGCCCGCCCAAACGTTTTTGGCCCTTCATACAGGAGCTTGATGATCACAAACAATAATAGAATCCTGATCAAATCGTTTTTCAGATTATTCCACTGCTATGGGAAGTCACCTTGCTACAATAGATGGTAGTTTTATATCATCATCATCATCAATGCACCTCGTTCTGTCAGCTAGTAATGATGGGGGCAGGAGAGCCTCTACTTCTTCACGCTCTATGAACTTAAGAGCTGAAGCATCGTAGCCATTTGCTGAAAAAACAACACTTCTTGGTTCAATGATCGAATTATTACAAAAAAATAGTAACTTACGAAACGCTGGTGCTGTTAAGTGGAATGATTTCAATACTTCAACTAATTTCTCATCCACTACAAACTCTGTAAGAACTTTTCCAAATATTTTTCTCGTCGGACGCCATCATGAACTGGAAAATGAACTGAAAATTACCAGATTGTTGTTTTGTATAGTTGCTTCAAGCAAACACACTGGTTGGCATTCTAACATTTTTGTTTTGATTTAACCCTATGACAGATTTGTAATAATGATGGCTTTTCTTAACTATAAAGTATGATTGGTTCAATTCAAAAATTGCTTTGAGCTAAACATAGTTTGCGGTTGTAACAAAAATGTGTTTTAATAGGTATCAACTATCGAGATTGTTATTTCAACCCCACGTCATTTATTTCCGTGACGAACGGAATTTAAAAAGAAGGAGGTAAGAAGAGCTGTTTTGAAGGAATTTGCATTTAAAAAAAAAACAGCCCTTCAGAAATAAAACCAGGGATGCCAGATATTTTTTTGCATATGTCTGCGATAAAAAATTGAAATGTCTGGGAATATCTAAAAAAGTCTGTAAATTTTTATTTTTTGCAAAATAAGTGAGTTATGTCATTTTTGTTATACGTGTGATTATGTAAAAATTTCTGCATCTAATTCTCGGATTATATGCAATCTTACTGTCGTGACCCGACCGAAGTTTTCAGCTTCAATAATGTTGCTTCACTGTTCTGGTCCGTTGCTGTCAAAGTTCGTTACAAGAATGAACTGGATCAGCACAGCTAGCTGGTATTTATAGCTAACGGTCCCATGTGAATGCGTTGCGTTGGTTTTGTTTACTCTTACAAAATGAGGAGATTTTCGCATAGCTTACTACAAGTTTTGTTTCATTTCACGCTAAGTTGATTATACTCAAATCGAATGATTATACCGAAATCGAAAGGTAAATTAATACTCTTCAAATCCTTTAATACATTTAACGTTTCATTCACAAATACTCTGTATACTACAATCTCCCCCTCGTCTACTCTGATTTTTTTTTATTTGAGTTTTTATGTAATTGAATGTATTATCAAAAGTGTGTTTCATATTCTTCAGCAAGTTCAGCATTAGATTATAATTTGCATGATTGATATACTTTTCAATTTTTTTTTTTGTTTTACAGTTCTATCAACAATTTCACGTTACGAAAGCTTAAATATTATAGATATCTTTGCCAAAAGCGTTATGTTGAGTAAACTCGGGTAATGCACCATAATCCTCGATGTTATAGACTTATCAACTCCAACATTACAGTGCGTTCCCATAACGTCACTGTTTTCTCAATGATATGTTTTTTTTATTTTTGCAAATCATACCTCCTACAGTATTATTGAGTTTTGTCAGTTTGCAATCTCATATCAATCAATTTTTTTGTTCAATAGATCGGCGTCTTTCTGAACCAATCAGAAAATTCATGTGTTTCTAGATCCCTTTTGTCAGTTATTACTAGAGCATATTAGACTTTGATTTTAACATAATAAAAATCATAATTTGAAAAAAAAAAAGCCAAATGCTACTGCTATTGCTTCAAGGTTGCCAGAAGTCACCACTTTGCAATCAACTTTACTATTGTCCAGCTTAAACATCAACATTCTTGTCACAACATCATTATTAAACATAACATCAAACATCATAACTTGCAACATTGCCAAAACTTTTATGGAAATTTTCAATAAATTTGCTTGGTTCAACACGGCTCTGAACATACACGGGCTTCTTGCCTTCGTCATATTAAACAACGGCAGCAGGGTAAATGCACCCTTCTTTTTGGGGAAATGCTCCTTAAACTTTGGAAAAATGCTCCTTAGATGCGTTTGCCCGGTATAATGCAATCGGAGGTATTAACGTTCTGGTTAGCGCTTGCCGGTTGTTTTGACGGGTCTTAAGTTTCTTCAAGATTGTATAGCGGAGCTTCGCTCCGCAATCTTCGAGGTAGTTTTGACGGGTTTAAATTTCATTTGACGAGTCTTAATTTCATTTTGAAGAGTCTTAATTCTGTTTTGACGGGTCTCAATTTAGTTTTGACGACTCTTAAATTCAGAAACTTAAAACCCGTCAAAACTATACAATCTTGAAGAAACTGAAGACCCGTCAAAACACTCGGCAAGCGTTAACCAGAACGTTAATACCTCCGATTGCATTATACCGGGCAAACGCATATAAGGAGCATTTTTCCAAAGTTTAAGGAGCATTTCCCCAAAAAGAAGGGTGCATTTACCCTTTGCCATTAAACAACACTCCTCTTCTAAATCTTCATTACTTATAACTTTAAGGCATAAAAACGTTTTCAGTCAAAATGACTTGCAACTTGTTTGTATCACAGCGTTAACTTTTATTTTGATCTCAAGCTATATTATCAGAATCATCAACATCATCCCTGTTTAAATTTAAATGTATACGTAAACTTTAACATAAGCCCGTTATCCAATAACGTCACTGTAACCAGTCACGTTAAAAATCCGACGTGGTCAGGCGGAATGATCGCAAAGCATCTTAAATTTTCAAAATCGACTGTAACGATGAAACGTTACCGGAAAACACTTTCGCTGGATCGAAACATACCAACCGTAGAAACGGAACATACTACAAGAAACTATGAGTAAAGGTCCGTAGGGCAGTTTGAAACAATCCTGGGTTCTCCTTACGTTATCTGGTGAAAAGGTTCTCTGCACCGTATAGTACAGCTCGACAATTTTTTCTGCGTGAAGGTTTCCAGTCGTGCCAGCACCTCAACAGGACCCTGACACAGAACCTGGTTGTCAAACGCCGTGCAGGAATGCTGTATGAGTAAGTTCTGATGAAATGCAACTGATACATTTTGATCATCCAAACATATGTTAAAATGAACTTTGGACAACTCTCAGGACACACATTTTACTTTGCCAAATGCAAGGTAGATTCAAATTTGTCTATGTAGACAAGTGTGTTCAGACGTGTGCTGTAAGTTCTTGACAAAACAAGCAATGTTATCTAGAGCATCAACATCAAGGCTGCGTGAATTTAAATATATACTTTCATCGACGTAAACCCTGGATGCAGTACGGTCCTTTTAACGATTGTAACACTCTTAACATGCCAGTTTTTACATGTCTGATATTGTCTGCTTAGAGAAAAATAAGTATTTGGTGGCAAAAGTTGACAATCGAAATTGACAACTGTCACTGACAGTTAATACAGTGAAGCTTCCAAGCTCTGATTGAAAACTTGAACAAGAAGGGCATGTGCTCATGGCAAAGTAAAACACTACAGTGAACAAAATCAATCATGATTTTTCCAATCTATTTCCAATCAAGAAAAAAAGGTCAAGGCTGTGTTTGCTCATTCTTAATATTTTTAGCAACATTCATTAACTTCAAAAACACCTTTAAATGCCAATCATTTAAATAATTCCATTTACTTTTCAATACCCATTTGCTAGCAAAATGGTGAAATTTTGATTTCAACTCCATTCCTTGTGGCCTAATTATAAGGGCAGTCATTATGTCGATCAATTCCATTCTTAAATCACCTACAACCAACTCCACTGCCTATTACCTCATCTTTCTCCGCCATTCTGTCAGAGAGGAACTGTTTTACCCACTGCGGTCTACTCCACTGCCCATTTCCGTCAGGGAGCCTTACCGAGGGTACTTATGATCACCTCCGCCCTTCCGTCGGAGGGATTCTTTTTCATATTTCATTTGGCCTACTCCACTGCCCATATCCGTCAGGGAGCCTACCGAAGTTAATATTACTTCTCCATCCTTCCATAGGAGTTTTTTTTTGTATACTCGTATATTCTTCTACAAGTGAGCAGCGTTGTTAATCAAACAAAATTTTACCTACCGACTGTGCCATTATCGTGACCTGACCGAAGTTTTCAGCTTCAATAATGTTGCTTCACTGTTCTGGTCCGTTAACTAACTTCAGAGTCAATTTTTCGTTATATAAATTAAAGAGTTGAATTCAATTTTTTTTTATTTCATTAATAAAAAAAAAACACTACACTGCAGTTTCATACTTATTGTTATGAAATAAAATGTTTGGGTAAAAAAGAATTTTCAACGAGGACTACGTTTCTCTTTTCTATACCGGGAGTCATTTCAAAGTTTTGAAAAATAAGTTTAGCGTAACGCTCTGAATGGTTTTTGAACGTAAATAACTTTCGTTCGACTGAACGGAATGACTTCATTCATACACCATTTGATCAGAAAAACTTACAAATTTGTTGTATTAAATTTCAATAAAGTGGTATTAGTATCATTAGTTCAATTTTTTACTTCAAAGTAACCTACTTTTGCTCCCATAAAAATCTGCATATGAACAGGTTGAAAATAAGGTTTTCCCTTTCCGGGTCCTCAGAATCGGGTAACAAATGGTTCAAATTGTCTTCTTTTACTTTATTATGAACCTTGATTCGTACTTTGTTTTCGAACCTCTTCTCTCTGGAACGCTAGTATATATCAAGCGAGTCGAACCGAAATGAGTTCAGTATTTGACACTAGCTCTCCACTGGTGGTTCAGACAAGACTTTGCCCACCCGCCAAAGTCCATGCGGAAATGATCAAATCGTATGTTTTCATTGAATGCATTCGATAAGGTCAGTTTAGAGCTCCATTTAAGATGACTTAAGAGAGGACAACCGGTTGGACCTGGAGGGGGGGGGGGGGGGGTCTCACGGCTGGGGGGATTGGTTTGTTTTGTTTGGTGATCTAGGTTGAATAGCATAGCCCACAAAAGAGTAACGAAAGGACAGTATGAAGCAAAATTCATAAGAAGGGACGCATCAAAGCAAAAACATTTCAATATTTACCAACCGTATGTGTTATGAGATTTATAAATTAGATTATAACATTATTTTAACATTATCAATATTACATTATTTTAACACACCAACGTGGTTTTACGTGAACCTCGTGGTTATATCCCTGGCCGATGCCGAAGCGTTGGTTGCCCTCATCTGTTGAACCGTTTGGGATCGAAAACTTTGTGCGCTTTGTACACTGATAAACACTTCAAGGATTGTAAAAAGGAACCTTTTATTTACTAACAAAGATGTTTTTGGTCTCAATAATTTAATTATTCAATAAAATAAACCCATCTTTCCAATAATACTGTACATGAGAGTGAAAATTGTATTTAAAAATCAATTTTAAAATGCATAACGGACATGTTCAGTTATCATAATCAACAATAATGTGTTTCTTATGGCTGTGCTATGAAACTCATGTAGTTATATCTAAAACATAGCTGGTAATGAAGACAAAAAACATCGCATTCGCATTCATAAGGTAAAAGTATGAAATTCAAACCGATTCCTTATGGCTAAATTGTATAAGGTTTTTGAATGAACTTCTTAAGATTATTTTCGACAGTGTATGAAAGCCATGCTGCGATCTAAAGCATGGTTTCCCTTTATAGATACTATTATTCGAAATTGCAAACCGTGTAAAATGATAGCGTTACCGGAGAAACATCCGATTATTCGTCAGCCGTGGAAAAAGTTATCGAAGCTCAGTTCCTTTGGCATACCACGATAAATTACTGCTGATAATGGACCACAGTTCAGGGCAATTGAATTTAGAAATTTTTGTATAAGCTACGGAATCCATCTGAATCTCTCAACACTCAGACGCTGCTTTGGCAAATTCGGACGCTGCAAACGGAAGTAACGGTTGTCCTGGTTATTGTAAGTGTAGCCGTAGACCGTAATAAAACATCTACTCAGTATGAGATTCAGAACGGTAATGAACAAATTTTCTTTTTATTTAACTATCATAAACAATCATTAGTAACTAGACTACTCTTCACCATCGCCTACTTCAACACTCCTCCTCGATGGTGGTATTCCAGTTGCCTCTCGAAACTTGCGTAACTTCACCGCTTGGAGTAGCTTGGTCAGCATGTCCGCAATCATCTCTTCGAAGGGGCAGTAAACCGCTTGAATTTTTCCATTGGTCTGCATCTCTCGAATATAGTGATTCTTGGTCTCAACATGCTTTGATCTGCGACTCACTGTAGGTGAAATCAATTGCTTGATACAGGAATGATTATCCTCAAAAATAGTGATCGGTAGGCTAACTGGTACAGAGAAATCTTCTAGAATCCGTAAAATCCACTGGACCTCCTAGCAGCATTCAGCAAGTGCGATGTACTCAGCTTCGGTACTGCTCAGGGTCACACACGTCTGCTTCTTCGAACTCCAATATACTGGACCTCCTCCTAGTTGGAATAAATATCCGGAAGTAGATTTTCGGTCCTTTGCATCTCCTGCCCAATCTGCGTCTACGTAAACGGTTAACGGATCTGCATTGATTGCCAGTACCAGCTCGTGGTCTACTGTGTGCTTCAAGTAGCGCAGAATCCGCTTTGCTTCTATCCAATCAGCTTGTGATGGACAGCTCATCTTTCGTCCTAGGATTGATACGCTAACGGCGATATCCGGACGAGTATTAACGGCAACATAGAGCAAACCACCAACCAAGCTAGCGTACTGCGAATTGTTCGGTAGTTTATCGCTCTCTTCCTTGGTTTGCAAATGTCCAGGATCCAATGGAATCTTTGATGGCTTAGCTTCATCCATTCTGAATCGGCTCCGAATGTACCTGCTTTGATTCAGCGAAATTGATCCTTTGGCTTGTCTGACTTCAACTCCAAGAAAATTGCGAATATCGCCCAACGACGTCACTTTGAAATGTTTGTTCAGTCCTCGAATAATGGCCTGGTACTCGTCCTCAGTGCGACAGGCCACAACGATGTCATCAACGTAAACAGCTAGGTAAACGCGATCGTCACCTTTTCCACGATAATAAAGGCAGGAATCGTTCTTGGACTGCGTGAATCCCATCTTCTTCAGTGCGGCGTCAAAAATGGTGTTCCAGACACGAGCGGCTTGCTTTCACCCATAGAGGCTCTTTCGTAGGCGGCAAACTGCATCATCATTGTCTGAACGTATTCCGAGTGGCTGTTTCATGTAAACGGTTTCTTGCAGTTCCCCGTTCAGGTAAGCGGTCTTAACGTCAGCATGTTTCAGCAGCAACTTCCTCTGGGTAGCGACGGTTGCGAGAATCTTGACAACTGGTGCGAATACTTCATCGTAGTCGGTTCCAAATTTTTGTGTGAACCCTTGTGCCACGAGTCTTGCCTTGTACCGTACCACATAGCCTTGTTCGTCCTCCTTCCTCTTGAATATCCATTTGCATCCAATCGCTTTTCGTCCAGCTGGTAGCTCTTCCAAATCCCAGGTTCGGTTCTGCTTCAACGAGTTCAGCTCATCTTCGATTGCTGCTAGCCATAATTCACGCTCCGGACCAGTAACTGCTTCCTTGTAGGTTCTCGGTTCGGGTTGCTGCTTGTAGATCACATTTGAGGACTCGGAGTACCACACCGGTGGTTTTCCTTTCGTGACTCTCTCTGACCGCCTCGGTTGCGGTGATTCACGAACTTCTTCTGTGCTGCTCTAGAATTCGTCTATACTGATATCGGTTGATTCGTTTTGTTCCTCCTCCTCCTGAACCAGCGTGGAGTCGACCTCTGGAAAGTCTTCATCAATATCGTCATTAATAGCGTCATCAATATCATCATGAACTATCATCTCATCAGGCTGCTGGAGGCTGTACTCGAACTCGACAACGTTAGGGTGTGACATCTGCTTCATGTTATCATTGGCTTCTAGAAAACGAACGTCCCTGCTTATCACCACTTTGTCGGTATCTGGATGCATCAATTTGTACGCCTTATGATTGTCTGAATAGCCGACGAAAATCATCCTTTCAGCCTTCGGCTCCAGCTTGGTACGCTTTTGATCCGGCACGTGAACATATGCAGGACTTCCGAAAACATGGATGTGCTTGAGATCAGGAGCTCGTTCATTCAAATTTTCATACGGCGTCTTCTGCACCGATTTTGACGGAAGAACGTTCTGCAAGTAGACTGCTGTGTTGACTGCTTCCGCCCAAAATCGGTATCCGAGATTCGCATCAATCAGGAGACATCTTGCCATCTCAACCAGGCTCCGATTTTTTCTTTCGGCAACACCATTCTGCTGCGGGGTATAAGCAGCGGTATATCGTCCTAGTGCTTTTGACTTGTATTCACCGCCTTGGTCCGAGCGAATGATTGACGGCTTTTTCCCAAACCTTGTTTCGACCACCCGAACGTAGTGCATAATCCTTTCAGCAGCTTCTGATTTTCTTTGCAAGAAATATACCACAGTAAATCTTGAGAAGTCGTCAATCATGGTCATGAAATATCTTGATCCTCCTGGGATCACAGATGTCGGTGTGGACCAGATCCAATACAGCTCTCGATGATCTTTCAGCTTCCTGGGGAAATGGTGAACGGGTCATTTTTCCCTTGAGGCAGCATTCACACGTTTCCTTCACCGAACATTCTTTAATGTGGATTCATGTAGCCAGCTTATCGTTGACCAATTTAAGGATAGCATTTGGATCTCGGTGTCCCAACTTCCTGTGCCAGTGGTGCAAGCATTTCTCTGTGTGCACCGCTGCTGCTGTCTCTGTTTTTGCAAGCTTTAGATTATACAATCCTCCAGACTTCACGGCTGTAGCTGCATGCTTACCGTTGTACGAAATTACACAGTCGTTGCCAGCAAACACAATTTCTGCTCCTTTCTCGGTCAGCTTGCTAACGGACACCAAATTTGTTTCCAGCTCCGAAACCAGTAGAACCTCTGACAAGGTAATTTTCTTCACAGCACCATTCTTTCCTCCGCAGATCAGCAATCCGGTACCTTTGGCCTTCACTTCAGCAATGTTGCCATTAGCGAGAGTTACGTTTGTTCTTGAGGTCGGCATAATTTCACTGAAGAATTCTTCATCTCCACACATGTGACTTGACGCGCCTGAATCGATGATCCAGCTGTTGTTCTTGAACTTCGTCTCTGAACGGCCTGAAAATGCGAACTCGTCATCAACGGTTTCTTCCTTCACTGCTCGTGCCTTCGGCTTGAATGGTTTTCGATCTTTCGGCGGATTTGAGTCTTTCCTCTGGTTCAGTAATCGGCAGTCCTGTTTCTTGTGCCCTGGCTTATGGCAATGGTGGCACAACATCTGCTTCGACCCGGATTGGACCTTCAGCAAAGATTCGCTACGAACATTGTCACGTCTCTTGAGGGCTTCATCTATCAATTTTCCTCTTATCAGATCCATGGTCAGCTCGTCGGCTGGTCGGTTCTCCAACGCAATTCCCAGATTGTCGAATGATTCCGGCATGCTTCGTAATGTCATCAGCATCGTGATTTTGGCCGGCAACTCGTACCCTGCGTTGGCGATTCGTTCAAACAGATTTTCCATTTCTTCAAGATGCCGCTCCAGATCGTCACCCTCCGTGTATTGCATATTGATCACTCGGTGTAACATGGCTAGTACCGACGTGATGCTTAACCCCGAGTCTTCTGATCACCTTTCTTCCAAGCATCAGTTTGAGGATTCGGGGTAGCTTCCTCAACATACTTCCAGAGTTCCTCACGAACCAGGAGCATTTCAACGTTGAACTTCCAGCTCTCGAAATTTCCGTTGTTCAACTTCTCGATGACGAACTTGTTTCCGTCCATCTTGAGATCTTCCGGTAAATCCAATTACGGCGGAAAACTTCTTCAAATAAAATAATCTTCGTGAATAACTTCCAACTTCTAGCGACCCATAAACTATTGTAAGTGTAGCTGTAGACCGTAATAAAACATCTACTCAGTTTGAGATTCAGAACGGTAATGAACAAATTTTCTTTTTATTTAACTATCATAAACAAACATTGGTAACTAGATTATGAACTAGAACTAGAACTAGAACATTGGTAACTCTTCACCATCGCCTACTTCAACACTGGTTTATCTGTTGAAGATCTAGACTACGAGACTGTTGGTAAACTTGTATGGTTTATATATCTTTTCACCATTATCAAATTTGGGAACGGATTCTCTAAACCCTATCCAAACACAGGAAAATGCAGGAAATGTGGCTTTGAAAACTTCAGTTGTGTCCAGTTCAAAGTCAACTTGCGCTAAAGAAATAAATTCAACAGCGAAATCAAGCAAAAAACTTAGAAGTAATCAATCAAAACATGCAACGGTAAAAGCAAGAAGTGAAATAGGCATCGTAACTACATTTTCACGATTTGAATACATTCTGTGAAATAAATTCGTTAAAAGAAAACTTAAATTTTTATTGATCCATGATATGATGCAATTCATAATTGTTACCTCCCTCAAAATGATCCATTACTGTGTTTTAGATAGGTAATTAGAAATAAGTAAAGGGGCCGTTGAAATATTATGGTCCAAATTTAATCGCTTGGGGCCGAGTAGGACTTTTCTAATGGGCCAAGAATTAAAAATTATTTATGTCGGACCGTTCGGTTTTAGAGCTACCTCTTTGGTCGATCGATTGCTCACTCACCAAATCAAAGTCTTCAAGGAACCAATCTCAATTGTTTTTTCATTTATTTGAACCTTGTAGTTTACCCTCAACGTTGACATTAAATGCCAACAGCAATCAGTTGCAAGCCACTTTACATGTTAAACATTAATCTCAATACTTTCATTCGAGATCCTTGTCAAAAGAAGCCGACTTACGAAGGAGCATCGTTCCGGAACACAAGGGCTGTGTCGACGACCGGTCTATAAACAAGTATGTTTTATGGATTTATAAATTAAAAGCAAAGTTACTTCGAGTTGAAGATCGCATTGGACGATGCTGACATGGATGATGCTGGTAACTACACAACGGGCTCAAGCCCACAAAATCCACAAGTGGTATATACATATATGGTACATGATTGCTGTCTGACTGAACCCAGCCAACCGGAGAAAATGTGACTTTTGTATGATGCTGTTGGTTCACTGGAACGTAAGAAATCACAAAGTATACTACTCTCTGCTTCACTGCTTCAGCTCAAATGACATGGCCTTAGCCTAGAGCGACGATGTCAATTATTATTATGGAAAACTTGATTAAATCGATTATAAACAAAAAAACATACCCAGGTCAACGCTGGATCCTAATGATGGGAATTCATCAATCTTACCTGTAACGATAAACAGAAATGTGGAAGTTAGTAAGGTTAAGTCGAGCGTATGCACCGCTGCACGTCAATAAGACTAGTGACCCGCATTTCATGAAAAATTCCATAAAGGAAGCAAACTTCCCCGCAGGCTAAATGTCACGTTTTCCCCTTCGTTCTGGTTTCACTGAACTTCCGGGGCTCACTTTCTGTGCAACGGCTAAAAGTTCGAATGGAACAGTCTGCCAGCATCATTTCCCAGCGCTCTCCAGATAGCGTGGGCGTCGTCGTCAATGACACCGTTCCCTAGCCTAGTTTCGATAATGAATAGCACCTCAGCTTGTTTGAGGTCGGTTTCACTTTGGTTTTGACCTGCAACTTTATGGAACACGCGCTCTGTTTGCCGAAGGGGAAAACCTTTTTCCTACACTCTAGCTCCGTTACAGTTCAGTGGCTAAAAAAAAAATGGCAATCTTTGCAAGGGTTGCTTTGGTCGACTGCTGGATTATTAATGCCATTGATGTTGAATCATTCGAAGGAGTTTTAGAATGGGGCTGTTTTAAAGAACATCTGTGGCTTTTCCAAAATTGGAAAGAAGGTTTTCACTTCAAACTCAACCCATCAATAATGGTTTGAAAAAAACAAACAACAATTGCATCTGGTGTTGAACGATAAAACAGACTCTGGGCATGATGATTCCTCTTGAAACGACTTATTGTTCTGCAAAAACTTCCCCTGTTCCTAAAGCACCTGCCGCATGAAATCCCACGCCAGTGACAGCATATCTCCATAACCTTTCAGCCACCACCGCATCAGGTAAGGACAGACATCTTCATATGAGCAGGAAATGGCGCAGAGCGACCCAGCGACGGCATCGTGAGAAAATCCGGTCGGCTGGGAGATCCGCTCGATAATAATCATGATGATGGCAATTCTGAGTCACCTTCATCGTCCTCGTCCTCGCATAATCGGTGTGAATGTGGCCCAGATTATGGCATAGCTCGCTCACATTTTCAACGTTCAGCATATTATGGCTTCAAGTGTCAATGTTAGTCCCCGGCGTCCGTGTCCTTAAGCTGTGGTTCCCCAAGCCAGCCGCAAGTGTTATTTGCATAATAGATTCCATTCGATGGGAATTCATCTAGCTTTTGAGGTGAAAACTTGTTTAATTTCAAGATTCGAATGCTATGAAAAATCTCCTCAGGTGAGCACATCCATCAGCAGCGGAGATAATGACGGCAATCCTCCTGACCTATCGGCGTTTGCCGTCATCAGCTAAATGTGGATCCAGCGACCTAGTTTCAGTTCCGTTTCTCCTTGCCGTTCGTCCGTTCGTGGCGCAAACGTTGGAAAGTGCATTCCAGAATTCTGCTCGATTAAAAGAGAATGGCTCCATTTCTCATACATCCGGACCAAGCACAGAAACTGGACTGCACTCCTTGGTTGTGTGGTTGCGGGTATGTTCCCGTAAGAAGACCGTTTCATACTGTGTGGTTTTATCGCTGATGACGATGATGATGGTGGCAGAAGGGCAGGAATGTGCACCACATTCCACAGTGTAGGATTTATATTTGTACGATGCACATATTTGCCTTAACTTGTGCGCAAAAGACAGACAGGGAACGGCATCCTCAGGTAATGAATGTAGCAATATTTCGAGACTATTTTACTACGAAGTCAAGTCATGTGAATTCCCCGTTTTCTCATTTCGGGAAGAATTTTCATTTGATTTAGATTAAATTTTTCTCCAGGCGGTCAGATATACTTGCATATGTTCAAACAATGAACATACCAAAGCCCATTAAGTCAAATTGGTTCGAATCTCTGCCGCTTCCGGATGCCAACAACATCCTGTACACTAATGTTCGATAATTTGCTTTATTCGGACACGGCCGTAAGTGTTCCCTGCGGGGGGTTCAATAATTTGTTCCATAAACAGAAACATGCAGAGTTCCTAAACCAGTGTCATCATAACTCATCTGTTAATTTAATACCAGTTTTGTTCAAAGCAAACATACCTACATTTTCCAGGGCTCGGGATAATTCCCACAGGGAGAATAGCCTCGTCTCCGTCACCTTCCCAGTAATGGTTGAAATTCCGTTTTCAATCTTCAATCGAAACATATCCCACATCGTTCGGTGTTGTGATGTTGAAAATTGATCGCCCCCATTAGACGTAACATCACCGATGGCAGCAGCAGCGAGTTCAGCATAAACAGAGCTAATCAAATTAGTTGAATCATAAATTATTTCCCTAATTAATAAATACGTCGAATCAGACGCTGGTGGTGGCGCTAGAGGTGCTCAGTCGGTCACGTACAACACTTTTATTTGCTGCAGCAGCAGCCCGAACATCGCTGAAACACGAGGCGAGATTTAATTTAAAACCAATTCGGCCCTGATTTCAAAATTAAACATTCGTTCACGTTCTGGCGACAGGCGCTTTGGATTGCCCGGTCCCGGTGGTGAACTCTATTGTCCGAGAAGTGTGTTTTTGGCACAAGAACTTGCTTGCCATGGTGCCGATTTGGTGGATGAATTTGGTGGAACTGAGGAGGGGTTGAAGAATAGAGATGCTTAGGATTTTTTTTTTAATTAATAACAAAGATCAAATGACGTTTGGCTTTTATGTGGAAATCTACCCAATAAACACAACAGATAAAAAACCACATTGCAAAATTGCAAAAAAGGTCCTAATTGTCTGCCATTACAACGATAAGCTATAAAACTATATCCGAAAAAAAAGAAAATACGCCAAAAATGAGCAGTCAGCTGTAGCATTTCTGGCCATAGCAGAATAAAAAGCCAGCCCTGGAAGCTGCTTGAAATCCTCGAGGACATAAGTTTCATCGTCCATAACAACGCATGAAAACTTCGTCAAATATTCGCAGTACAAACGCCGAGCCCGTGATTTTGCTGCCAAGTTCTGTTTGTCGTTGCGATTTGGAACTATTTTTACTTTATACGACTTAAGTCTCAAACGTTGTTTTGATTTTTGGACAAAACCAGGCGACATCCCTATTTTACGAGCCACCGTTCGAATGGAGAGATTTGGGTTTTTCGTTAATATCCTTTTCACCTTTCGGTCCATGACAGGATCAGCGCGTCCAATGTTTTTGTCACTACTCGGTTTCCTCTCCACCGTCAAACGTTCCGAAAATGATGTGAGCACATCGTGAACAGTGGATTTAGGCAAATCCAATGTTTTTGCAAGGTGCCGTATTGACAAGTCAGGATTTGCCTCACGCCCGTACAAAATTCGCTCGCGCACTTGTTTTTCTTTCGTCGCCATCTTGAATACTAAACATGAAATGTAAACATCATTCATAGTCTTTTACATCATAGACTTTCAGCTATACCACAATGAAATTTTTCATTCCTACGTGCAATATTTCAAAAGTTACAACGATTTGAAGGTATCCGGATTAATGTGGATACAGACCTTATATGTTTTTCCCTCGTGGGAGTGTGTTTCATTTGAAAAAAATGATAACCTACCTAACTACAATAACTTAAATTTAGTTAATCAGCTGTCTGATCCTTGTATGTGGTGACCTGAGGCAGGATTCTCTGAACCTTTTCAGGACTATGATTTTTCTCTCGCCGAGAGTCTGTAGACCAGCCAGGCGAAGGATCTAAAAAAAAATCTGGTTGCTCAGAATTATCCAGAGGATGGTGTTCTGAACTACCTGGAGTTCCTGATGGTGGCAATTGACGCCAATCTCCCAGATTGGCAAACCGTACTCGACCACGGGAAGAATGAGTTGTTTGTGGACCGCAAGCTTGTTCTTGGTTGATTGAGTGAACTTTCTGTTGATATGGATACAGAGATCTCAACAAGGATCTACACTTATTTGATGTTTTGTCAACATGCGATCGGAACAACAACTTGCTATCTAGGGTGAGACCAAGGTAGACTACTTCCCCGGACCAATCGATCGGAGTGTTACAGAGGTGGACTTTGACATCTCGTTGAGGAATGAGTCGAGGTGATTTCGAATGCGGAAACAAAATCGTCTGGGTTTTAACTGCAATGATACACATTTTCCAGCTGTTGAAGGAATTGGACAGAACATTGAGGCCCGCCTGAAGTTTTCTAGTCAGAGCACGAATCACTCGACCCTTGTAGATGATGGATGTGTCGTCCGCAAACATCGACAATATACCACCACCCAGAAGGGGAGGAACATCTGACGTGAAGATGTTGAATAGGATAGGACCTAAGAGGTTACACCTGCATCAACGTGGAACGTTTCAGAACGTCTTTTCGGCGTCCAACAATGCCGTGGCAGATGTCTTTTCAACGGACCTGTTTCAATTGAAGATGTTAGTAACTCGTGTTAGTTGATGGATGGTAGAGTGACCTTTCGTGAACCCAAATTGTTCCTGAAGGAAGATGTTATTCTGGTTTGCGAACTCCAGTAAACGGCTGAGGATCAGCTTTCCAAACAACTTCGAGGTGGAGGACAAAAGGCTGATAGGGCGATAGCGCTGGTAAGATCTTAGCCAGGCTTGCAAATTTGTGGTACCCGTCGCAATGTATGGCTGGCTCATCTCTCCACACCCACTTATGGCCTGCCAAACCAAGAACTTTTCGACGAATTTGTCTACTTTCTTCTTCTTTACCTCCTCATGAACGGCCAACCGTGATGTGACAACGCAAAACTCCTCCCCCGGCATTTGTTTTGTGTCCGCCTTGATGTAAGTCTCGTCGTCCATCATGACGCACCTCGGTTTCGTCAGCTACTCTTGGTACAGCTTCCCGGCGTGGGTTTTGGCTACCGTGAATTATTTGTCGTTCCGGTTTGGTGCCTTCCTGACGTTTCAGACGTGGAGGTCGGCACGTTTCATCGGTTTTTCGACAAACCAGATGGAAACGTCCTCCTTCTTCGGCACGTCGCGGATCGAAAGGTTCGGTGACTTTACTTACTTACTTACTTTTTACTTATGTCTCCTGTCTATCCCTAGGGTTGCATAGGGCCAACGTGAAAGACTTCCATCCTGGGCGGCTGCTCGCTTTAACCTTGACATGGGTCCAGGTCAGATTACGATCGACTTCTTTTATTTCTTTATTGAGGCTCCGACGCTACGAGCCCCTGGGTCTGCCTCTGCTCCGATGTCCTGCGGGGTTCCAATCCAGCGCTTGTTTGCAGATTTTGTTTCCGCTCCTTTGTAGTTTGTGGCCGACCCACCTCCACTTTCGTTCTCGAATTTCCACTGATACCGGTTTTTGTTGGCATCGACGATGAAGCTCAGCATTTGAGATCCAATTGTGAGGCCACCAGACACGAATTACATACCACAGGCATCGGTTGATGAAGACCTGCAGCTTTTTAGTATTCTTGAGTATTCTTGAGTTGAAAATTCGGATTTTGGTGCGTTGACTTATCTGGTTTGACCTCCATATATTTCTTAAACTCGCAAAAGCAGCCCCAGCCTTCTTGATTCGTGCACCTATGTCGCTCTTGGCTCCGCCGTCTAACGCTATCTGGCTGCCAAGATATTGGAAGCTATCGACTTTCTCCACTGCTTGCCCCGCTACCGTAAAATTGGAAGGATTGCCCGTGTTGACATCCAACGATTTCCAATGAATTCAAAATACTCTTGGGACTCTTGGAATTCATTGACCTGCTCCAGAATGATTCGGAGCGTGACAATATGGTCCACACAAGATCTTCCGTCACGGAATACCGCCTGTTGTCGCCGGAGAGTCGCGTCAATCTTCTCCTGAATCCGGTTTAGGATAACTTTGCACAGGACTTTGAGAACAATTCACAGTAACATGCTGTCTCGCCAATTGTCACACACAGTTAGATCCCCCTTCTTAGGGACCTTTACTAAGACTCCATGCATCCCGTCGGCCGGAAATGTCGCCGTGTCCCAGATATTACAGAATAATTGATGCAACATTTGTGCGGATAGCAGGGGTCAGCTTTGAGCGTCTCTGCTGATATGCGATCGTTTCCTGGGTGCCTTATTGGATTCCATGCTTCGGATAGCTGCTTCGATCTCCTGCAATGATGGGGCCTCGGAGTTGACGCGAGTGATGCGCCGCATCTGTGGCCGATAATGCCGAGATGTTGATGGTTGGTTGGACGTCGTAACTTGCAGAAGTTGTTCGAAGTGCTCAAACCAACGTTTCAATTGGTCAGTGGGGTCGGTAAGTAACTGCTCAGTCGCATCCTTCACAGGAATCTTAGGATTCATCCTTGCTCCACTCAGGCGTCGTGAGATATCGTAGATGAGGCGGATATCACCAGTGTTTTCGGCTTTCTCCCCTTCGTCAGTCAGGGAGTTCACCCACGCTCACTTGTCTCGTCGGCAACAGCGTTTAACTTCCTTTTTTAAAGCCGAGTACCGTTTCTCCTCTGGTTTTTGCCCGCTCTTTCGCAGCTTTAGCTTCTCTACGCTCCTCAATCTTCCTCCAGGTTTCATCGGTGATCCACTCTTTTCGCTGTGTGCGCAGCTCACCCAGCTTACTTACACTTGTCTCGATAAAGGCATTCTTGATCTGCCGCTCGAGTCTGAAGCTCTTCAACGAACGAACTTTTCACAGTTGGATCTTCTAGTCGGCGTGTGTTAAATCGCCGTCCGAGCCTCTCTTTCCGTCGCTGGATCCGTGCAACGTGCAGGCGGATCTCGCCGATTAGAAGGTGGTGGTCAGATGCAATATCGGCACTGCGTTTATTTCGGACATCAATAAGGCTCCGTCTCCATTCTCGGTTGATGCAGATGTGGTCGATTTGATTTTCTGTTTGTCCATCACGGGAAACCTGCTGTCTGCAAACAGCTCACTGTTGTCGCTCATTTCTCCGATACCATGACGTCCCATCACACGCTTATAGTTCGTGTTGTCGGAGCCGATCTTCGCATTGAAGTCGCCAGTGTAGATCTTGACATCACCCTTCGGAACTTTATCCACGACGGCATTAAGCTAACTGTAAAAGTTCTCCTTGTCCTGTAGCTCAGCAGGTTGGCGCATAACATTGAAATATTGTAAGGTTTCGAAGCCGTGTCCTAAATCTGGCCATGATTATTCTCTCATTAACTGGTTTCCACTTGATGAGCGCAGTCTGGGCCTATGCGCTCAGTAGGAAACCAACTCCACGGTGTCCGGGAGCGTTGTCACTGCGAATACCGGAATATAATAATACATGTCCCGACGGTAGTTTGTGTTCTCCAAAGTTTGGCCAACTGACTTCACTAAGCCCTAAGATTTCAAGCTGCATGCGTCGTGCCACGCTGGCGAGTTGTGGCAGCTTTCCTTGCTGAGCTAACGTTAAAACATTCCATGTTCCAATTCGTGTCCTTTGTTTCATGCTAAAAGTCGATGCCGTAAAATCAGTCCGTAGTCTTTCATTATTGGTTTCTGTAACAATTTAATTTCCTATCACCGTGATGGGGCTGCCATTTCTTATTCAGCCGCTGGATGCCAGACAGACGCTGTTTGAGTTTTGTGGACAGGCACTCAGGTTGGTGGAGCCTTGGACTTTTACCCTTATAGCGGAGTGACTTGCTTTGACAAGGCAGCCTTTTGGATATTTGTGGGTTTTTGGAAGAAACTCAACAGTGTCCAATAACTGCGCAGCCCCCCAAATCCAGGTCAGCCTCCGCTGATTGTCCGGGACTGCTCATTCGGATATTCACAGCTAACCATCATATCTGATGGCCGTACGTTATCCGCAACCTACGACCCGCTTTGTGGCTTTCATCCAAGCCCCGTAGAGTCTCCACCTACTCTACGGTATAATTGAAAGCCAAGGTTCGGACACCACTCGAACAGAATCAAAACCTTCCTTGCCTTCACCGAATCAGTTGTCTTCGGTTTTTTGTCGCTGCCTGACCGCCGCTAGGTCGTATGGGTCTCCTTGAATGACGGGACACCATCGGTAAAGCGTAAACATTACACTCTTAACTCTTTTCAAAGAAATGTTTTACCCACACGCTAAAAAGTTACAAGCTTATCAATGCGTCTCATTTTTTTTCGCCTTACTCTATAGGATTCTCAACCTCAAAACTGCTGCTAGGCTGCGCTATTTCATACTTATCCCTTCCAATGGCAGCGAGAAAAGTAACCGATCAACTGGCGATGAAAACAGGAATCAGCATTGAGCAGTGGAAATTGAAATCCTTCCTGGTTGACACCAAAAATAGAAAACAGAATAACAATGGCCTAATGTTTATGCTTTGATGTGTAATTACAAGAATGTCTTAAAATAAATTATCCATTAGGTACTTTCGGATGATCTGTAATTAATTTACATTCATTGGATTCCTCTGAAACAGGTGCTGTCAATCTCAATTTAAATCTAGTAGAGGACAAACACGGTAATGTGGATTTCCAATGGGCCTTCGAGGATTAGTGGAATTTCTGACTATTGCACGTTTGCACACTTTCAATCCCTTTGTGCAATTACTTAATTGCACAACATCATATGATAACCCGAAGCACGCAATACTTCAGTGTCTAACCACACCAAAGCGCATATACCTTAGAATGGACTACCCACATTGCCACAAATGGGTTCGGATGTTTCTGGCAGCATCGGTGATAAGCTCCCGGTAGGTGATGTGATAAACAACCGCGAAGTACGCATCAAAACCTCAGAACGTGCCTAGAGAACTATAGACACACAAATGGAAACCAATGTTCTGCGGCACACGGCTCAGTCAGCGGGAAAGCATAGTTGGTGACACTTTTTGCAGCTCTTCCAGGAGGAGGAGGAGGAGGAGGAGAGAGCTGCAACCATTCAATTAATCAAAGGTTTAATTGGAATAGTCCGTCTGTTTCGACCTTCCAAAAAGTGACCAATGGAGGTAAGTAAATTGAAAATGTGATTAGAACTTGGGTTGTAACTGCTATTGACATAAAAGTCCACAATTGTTGCAACGCTCAAAGTTGGTACAGCGAAAGTGGAACTGCTGAGAAATGGGCCTCAGTGGAACAATTTCCAGCAAACAACGCACCAAGATAAGGCACGCATATGCAGGGAATCGAGCACGCACATCTGCTTATGTTGTCTAACGACAGCGACGAATATGGTGGTTTATCGTGACAGGATTAATCAACTACTTCGACGTAATGTTCGCTAAGTTGGGGATGTTTGATATAAATGTGGTCGTAATAATGGCTTATTGTCCCCCGAAGCCCTGACTGGAATTAAATGTTGATGCACTGGATGTGGTTGTTTCGGGTCGGTTACTAGGAAGCCACAATCCTGTTGAGCTTATTGAACACAACTGAACTTCTTCAGGTTGAAGGCCTTATTTTTGTCGAATCTATCGTATCATCAAACTAGGTATATTCATAATGGTGCAAGTTAAGAATTTTAGAAGATAAAGGTGGCATACCAAATCAAAAAACATCATCTCCATATAAACATGAACAACCTTCATAAAAAAAAACAACCATCCCGAACAGCATTTATAAGCTTCGATCATAAATTTGTGAAGAAAAGACTCCGTTCCGGGACGAATATTTCTTCCCACAATAGCAGCACGGAAGAAAAATAATCCTTCTTGTTTGTATGGGCCATCAAAAAATCCAAACACTTTTGTGTTCCGTTTGGAGCATTCATTCATGGATTAACGTGAGTATGGCCATGCTGGGGAACCGGATTCTATAAATATAGTCCGATTTATATGCTTTCTCCACAAAGTACGTTCCCTCCAGTTTAGCAATATGTGTAATCTTTCCTTTGATACCCTTCATCTGCCTAAACCATAGCCAGGCTCCCAGTTCAGGCAATTCATCGTTGAGCCTACGGTTGATTCCGTAATTAGTTTTATGCGGATCCATTGCTGTTGGCCTGGTCATAGTAGGCGGGGCGTGCGTGTGTGGGAAAAGATACGTGTTTTGGAGTATTTTTGTGCGCGGTACGGCTGAGTCACGTTCAAGTAGAAATATGAAGCTAGGTTTGCAATAAATCCTTATGAAGTGAAATTATTAGGGGTCTCATTCCGTTACAATTTGGTTACAGATATGCACGCATTGAGATTAACCCTGGATGTCGAAAACAAAACGGACTCAAATTGCATTTCATATCCTACGAGATGCTCTTCGAAATTCAATTGAAAGAATGTCGATTCAGATGTGTCTTTTATTGCCATACTCACTGAAAAAAAAAACCACCGCTAGCTATTAAAAACTTCAAACAGGATTTGTGCATTTTTAGATTTCAGGCAAACTGGACGTTCCCTTCTATAGGGTGTCCCAGAAATAATAAGCTCGATTCCTACACGAAACTGCACGAAACCGGATGACGTAAGACAGCTGATTTTCACTGTGTGTCTTTGTTTTCATTCTGAAAAACAAGTTTGAGTATCGGAATTGGATTTTCGTGACGAAATCATCAAAATAAGAGGCATTTCTCCAGAACATCGTAAACATATTGTGCACAAATGGTGCTCTATTCCCAATCTTTCCCTAAGTCAACCCGCAACACTGAAAAGTGCAATTATCCGAGCGGTTCAAAATGCCACCCATGAAAGTTTGGTAAGGATTGCAGCTTTGCGGACGCACCGAAATGTTGTCGAAAACCATGACCAATATACCAAGAGATGGACCGGAAGATCTTGTTGTTTTTTTAATAGAAACGCAGTTCTGTTAGAGATGATGCCATGAAGCTGGGAACTTCTAAGCGTAAAGTCCAAAGTGCCAAGGCAAGAATCTATCTAAAAACCCCCACAGAAAAATATAAAGAATTTTAACAGACGTTTGAAATTTCCCCTCCTTTAATAGCAAGCCAAAGCAAGGGCATCAACGTAATTGTTTGCAATTATGAAAGTTTACAATCTTTGCAATCTTTGTTTGCAATTATAAAAGATACAACATTGTTTGCAATCTCTCATAGAACTGAACTCATTCCAGCGACATCTGGCCCAAATTTACATGAAAGATCACATTAATTTATGCCAAATCCAGCATTTCTTTTATGTGCATTACTATGTGGGATGAAAAGTCACCTCCTTGACCGCACCGACAAACCGACATGAATGACAATTGAAAATGTCTTAATATTTCTGTTCAAACCATATTACTGACATCTATCTTCGTGTTTGCTGAGAACGTTTATTGAAGCCACCAACACGCTTGGGAACTTCATAAGAAGGTTCATATCTGAGCAATTCTGGACACATTTATTTGATCTTAATAATTTGATTCCATAGGTTTGACAGATGGGATAGCTGCACATTTGAATCGGTCGTTATGGATTCTTGATCAAAAGTGAAGATTGAATTTCATGTCGGTTTATCGGTGGTTATGGTGCCTTGTAGTTCGTTCATATTTAGGCATACACGCCAATTTTTTTTTAGTTTTGTTTCGACAGCTGATTGTTGTTGACGTGTTTGGCATCATGTTGAATATGGAAAAAAGAATTCCGGTCTCTGATAAAACATCATTTTTTGAGAGGCAAAACGGCGAAGGACACAAAAGAAAAGTTGGATAAGTATTATGGGGCAAATGGCCCGACAGATTACACCGTTAAATATTGGTTCGAGAGTTTCGTGGTGGCCGCAACTCCACTACCGATCAAGTCCGCAGCGGCAGGCCCTCCAATGTCAAAAAAAGGTCACGAATTGATGTTGGCTGACGGGAAAGTGAAGCTAGCAGTGCTAGCAGAAAGCATTACTGAGCGCACACGCCATATTTTGGGCGAGATTCTGCGTATGAAAAAGTTATCCTGCTGCTGGGTGCCGCGCATGCTCACTCCTGACCAAAAACACGAACGCGAGAGCACTTTGAAACAGTGTTTAGACTTGCTGATGTGGAATCGGAAGGACTTTTGGCGTCGATTGGTAACGGTCCACTATTACGCACCAGCAAACAGAATGAGTGCCGACAATGGACTGAAGCCGGCACGAGTGCTCCGAAGTGACCTGGGGAAGCTCAATGGGTCGAAAAGATTTTGGCGTCGGTTTTCTGGGATTGTCATGGCATACTACCTCGAAAAGAATAAATCCATGAACAGCGAGCATTACTGTGCATTATAGGAGCGATTGAAGGCCGGAATTGCTGCAAAACGACCTCACATGAAGAGAAAAAAAAATTGTTTTTGAAAGACAATGCGCCGGCGCCCAAGAGCATCACAACCACGGCTAAAATCAAGGACTTACGGCTTCAATTGCTTCCGCATCCACCTTATGAACCTGATTTGGCTCCCTCGAATTATTATCTGTTCTCGAACCTCAAAAGATGGCTCATCAATAAAAAAAAATCAGCTCACGCGAGGAAATAGTCAACGCCGCCTAGCAGTATTTTGCAGACCTTCCGGAAAATTACTTTTCGGACGGGATCAAGAAGTTAGAAAATCGCTGGAATAAGTGTATCGAGCTAAAAAATTTTTTTTTCATTCCCTAGGAGGTTACTTTTCACCCCACCTAGTAGATAACGCAGAAAATTATGTGTATCTTTCAAACTGTGCAAGACGTCGATGATGCCGATAAGAGACATTCAGTTGAAATTTATAGGGAGGTTATATCAGGGACATAACCGCGAGGTTGATGCAGGACCTCGTTGGTGTATAGATATAATGTATAATGAAGATGAAGCAACACTTTCTTTTGTGTATAATTTTTAATTGCATGGGTAAAAATTGATGAAATTTTGAACAATTTGTCAACACAGAAAAAATAATGAATTTTGATAGACGCGTAAAATTTCAACTGCAAGCCAACGCAAACCATTTGCAATCTTTCTATCCCATGAATTTATGTCAAATCTCATTCCTTTTATGTGCATTAGATAACGTAGAAAATTGAATGTTTCTTTCAAACAGTGAAGTGGTTATCGAGATGGCTTCCAAGCAAGAAGTGTTTCGACAAAAAAATATGGGCGTGGTCAATTCGACGGTGCCCTGTGTGGTAAAATTGTTCAAGGAGACCCAGACTACCCAGCGACGAGCTGGCAGCGGAAGAAAAGCGAAAATGACCGACCCGTAGATTTGTCAGAAATTAATGGGATATTCCATGTACATTTAAGCCAGATCACGCCTGAATCTAGTCTGTTGTATGAAAGATTGTCAACATTGTTGAATGGCGCATGAAAGATTGCAAGCAATTTCGTTGTCTACGCTTCCTTTGGCTTAAAATTAAACGAGGGGAAATTTCACGCGCCTGTTAAAATTCATTATTATTTTCTGTGTGAAAGCAAGGAAAGTCAGGGCTTACTTCAAGCGCAATCCAAACTATTCGATTCGGGACGTGGCCAAGAAGGTCGATTCTTCCGTCTGGATCGTCCGGCAGATAATGAAGCGGGCCTGGACTTCATGTCTTCAAGGTAAGGAAGGCGCCTAACCGAACCGATAAACAGAATACGGCGGCCAAAACCCTCGCCAGGAAGCATCGTGATGGACGCTGAGATGTACTTGGTGTGGCAGGCGATCTGTGGGTGCGGCAAATTCAGCAAGCCGTACATAATAACTGGTACCATCAAAGGCCAAATATATAAAGAAGAATGCCTCCAAAAGCGCCTGCTGTCCTTCCTCCGGTCCCACGAAGGTGACACTCTGTTTTGGCCAGATGGAGTGGTACGAAGCCATCGATGTTGTTTTTGTACCGAAGGAGGCAAGTCCGCCAAACTCGCCAGAACCTCACCCAATAGAAAAATTCTGAGCGATTATGAAGGGCAAGCTCCGGACAACAAGGAAGGTCTTCAAAAACGAAAAGGATTTTAAGGTGTTTGTCAATAAGGTCACGAGTGCGGTAAGGTAGTCATCTGCGCTGCGGTCTGAAAGCGAACTGACGATTATCGAGGAAACCTAGGAACTCCATCTGAGTAATTTGTTCGCAACCGCGAATAGATGAGAACAACATTCCTCTGACGACACTTTCACAAACACTATAGCAGTAAGAGCCTAAAACCAATCAGCAATTAGTTGCTTTGAAACTAAACCCATTCATTTTGCTTTGCACAGTTAGTTCCCGCTCAACAATACAATAGGGCCTATTCAAATTTGTAAAAAAAAACACTTCTGAGCTTTTTCCCTCGCAAAGCATACACAGATAAAAAGAAACATTGAATTTTCTGCGTTATCTAATGCACATAAAGGAAATGCTAGATTTGGAAGAAAATAATGGGATATTCATGTAAAGTTAAGCCAGATAACGCCTGAATCTAGCCTGTTGTATGAAAATTTGCAAACATTGTTGTATGGCACATGAAATATTGCAAACGATTTCGTTGTTTACGCCTCGTTTGGCTCGGAATTCAACGAGAGGAAATTTTACGTGCTTGTTAACATTAATTATTTTTTTCTGTGTAGGCCACCCACGCTAACCAATACCATCATCATGGAGGGGAATGTTTCCACTACACGATGACGCTGTAGGTTTACGAGTGTAGCCTACGGCTTACGAGAGAAAGGACTCAGATGAGTTTGTTTACAAATGTTGATAGGCCCTATTCTATTGTTCGTCGAGAGTTCTCCGTTTTCCTTTATATATTTGAACACATAAAAGTAAGCGCACGGCGCGCCAAAGCACTCATCATACGTACTTTAACCCCAATGCAAACAAGGGCTTACAGGATACGTTTTCGAGCGTTGCTAAGCTCCCTCGCTAGTTCGTACATCGAGCATTGAAAGAAAGTGATAGTGTTTGCTCGTGAAAGAAGATTACAAATGGTGACTTTTAATGTGACATCGTATTGATGGCGACTAGTTCTGTGTGGAACTCTGGGCTTCCCCCACAGAAATTGATGGAAGACCTACGATTCCGGCATGCATGGGTGGCGGCGGCATCGGTCAGCGGCATTGGATCCAATCGCTGTTTGCTACCGAAGCCGATAAGAAACTGCTCCCTTTCAAGGTACTTGTCGGCTAGATCGAATCTGCGTCAACGGAAGCCAACGGATCAAAATATGTTTTGCGCGTTCCAGATGCGAATCAGGTGAAATAGCTGTTTGATGGCACGGCTGTAACTGTGGAACTTCACCCCATCCTGAACAAGTGAAGATGCGTGATTTCGTGTCGCAAAATCATAAATGAAGCTGAGAAGAACTGCTCCAGTGGATGGTCAAGGATGGTGTGTCGGAGTCAAAAGGATCACACGGATACAGGATGGCGTTATTCGAGTCGAAACGCTACGCATCGAAAGGAGGATCCATGGATGATCTGTTATCGGTACTTAAACGGGCACTCCAAGTGCAAGGCTAATGCAAGATGCAGGAACTGATCAAGGGTTAATGACTTGTAGAATGAATGTGATGCTGTTCTTTTCTGCCTGCGCTGCAAGGGGCAACATGGGCCAGCTAGCCGTACCTGTCCTGTCTACGCAGTGGAAAAGGAAATCGTTAGACTGCGTTTCACCAAGGCAATCAGGAGGCCACCAGGAGGCCACGAGGCAAGTGAAGGCTGGAGGTGATTCATACGCGGCCGTATGCCGGTGAAACTCCCAAGCAATCGTGGAAATGACAGCAAAAAATTACCCCATCACACAGCTATAGGACACCATCGAAAAGTTGTCCACCAGGATCGAACACCTCGAATCCAAGCATCGAACGAAGAAGAAGAAAAATCGAACTAAGCATGCCAAGGAATCAAAGGATGAATCAAAGCTGTTCGGTCATGGAAACGGACTCCAACGATAAGCAGGCTATCGCTGGAAAGGTCAGCGGATCGTCAGTTCAGATAGTCGGCACTTCCCCTCAGGTGAGTAAAATTTCCTCTCAGGTTAGTGGGGCTAAAAATTCTACTCGAAAAAAAATGCTACAGACAAAAATGATCACCAAACATTTATTTTAAGTCGTATGTTTTTGAAGCTCTCAGGGAATAAATAAACACTTATTAGCTATGTTTTGCAAAGTTGGTTTATTAAACCTCCTCTCCTACGAAACATTTGGATCCTCATTTAAAACTTGACGAATCCGACGGGCAAAGATCGACAGACTCATTTCTTTCCTAATATCTGCCGATTCTGGATGCTCTCCGAACTTTATTATAGACGACATCGTTGCTCCTACCAATTCTGATGTCTATTTCACGCAAGCTCAAACCTCGTTGTCGTTCCCTTCTTAAAGTTTGTCAACAGGCTGTGTTTCGGCATTTTTCCTCTAAATAGCGTAAATAATACGAGTTCAATTATAATATTATTGTTTTCGTTTCTTATTTGCCTTCAATTCACTATTTCAACCTTTGCAAACGGCACTTGTCAATCTACACAATAAACTACTTCTGGCAAGACAAAACAGATGTCGCAGATTATCATCTTTAACCTTCTTTGGGTGTTATAACATTTTATGACGAATTACGTGTTTCGGGTCATATTGACCCGGATTTCAAACTCACACGATAGAAAGTTTGTACGACCGAATTTTAAAGTCTTTGCAGTCAAAATGCTTGTTGAAGTCTCCATTTTCAGTTTCTAGTGAGTACTGCCCCTTTTGACCCGATTGGCCACAAGGAATCTGTGCCGGAACAAGGCCAGAAAACTTCATGATTTGTCATGAGTAGTCTACTCCTAGCCTTGCAATGGACCAATGACAATATTAGCCATTCCGAGACAATCCGAATCCCCCGGGAGAACCCTTTTGGGTGGGCCAAAAATGGATTTTCTATGAAACATGCCCTTCGACGGCTCAAACTTCATGATTTTTCATAAATAGTAAAATTCTAGCCTTGAAATGGACCAATGACCATATTCGCCATTCTGGGACGATCCGGATGCCCTGGAAGAAGCCTTCATGAGGGGACTAATACGGGTTATCGCCGAAAAATGGCTTTCGACGTTTCAAACTTCATGAGTTTTCATAAGTAATCTACTTCTAGCCTTGAAATGGACCAATGACCATATTGGCCCTTCCAGGACAATCCAGATACTTTGAGGGAACCTTTTAGAAGGAGACAAGTGTGGAATTTCATCAAAAAATGATGCCTTTCGACTGCTCAAACTTCATGATTTTTCATAAGTAGTATACTTCTAGCTTTGAAATGGACCAATGACCATATTGGCCATTCCAAGTTAATCTGGATGCCCTGGCATAACCCTTAAGGAGGGGACAAAAATGGATTCTCACCAAAACATGCCTTTTGTTTGCTCAAACTTCATGATTTGTCATAAGTAATCTACTTCTAGCCTTGAAATATTGGCCATTCCGGGACAATCTGGATACCCCGCTGGACCCCTTCAGAAGGAGACAAATGCGGATTTTCGCTGAAACATGCCTTTCGACAGCTCAAACTTCATGATTTTTCATAAGTAATCTACTTCTAGCCTTGAAATGGACCAATGACCACATTGAACATTCCGAGACAATCTGGATACCCCGGGAGAAACCTTTTGTATGGGCCAAAAATGGATTTTCGATAAAACATGCCCTTCGACGGCTCAAACTTCATTTTTTTTTTCATAAAAAGTATAATTCTAGCCTTGAAATGGACCAATGACCACATTGGCCATTGCTAAACAATCTAAATGCCCTGGCATAAGCCTTTACTAGGGAACAAATACGGATTTGCACCGAAACATGGCTTTCGACGGCTCAAACTTTATGATTTTTGCTGAGCAGTCTTCATCGAGCCTTGCAATGAACCAATGACGATATTGACCATTCCAAAACAATCTGGATGCTCCGGAAGAACCCTTTGGGAGGGAACAAAAATGAATTTTCACCGAAACATGCCTTTCGACAGCTCAAACTTTAGGATTTTTCATGAGTTATCTACTACTAGTCTTGAAATGGACCATTGGCCATATTGGCCATTCCGGGACAACCTGGATACACCGGGAGAACCCTTTAGGAGGAGGCAAATGCGGATTTTCACCGAACATGTCTTTCAACGACTCAAACTTCATGATTTTTCATGAGTAAGGACTGCATCGTTGATAATGAGTACACCTTTGAGGTTCTGTATGAAAAACACTATGACTTATTTTGACAGCTGTTTAGTGTCAATGTGTTGCTTGCTTTGTAAACAAACGAAAACCTTCATTAAAAGTTAAAGTTTTACTTCAAGCGGAACAATGCGAGATCTTACGGAAGAAAAGCGAAAATCGATTGTGACCAAGTACTGCACTGAAAATGGATTGTCGCTAAGATAATGAGCAAAAGAAGAAGGTGTTAGTGTCTGTGCGGTCCAAAATGCGATCAACCGGTTTGTTATGCATAACACATTGAAGGACTTACCCGGCCGTGGTAGAAAAACAGGTGCGTGAAACTCAAATTTGGACGAACAAATTTGTAAAGTTTTTGAAGGAAAAAAGGAGGTATCCATCAGAAATTGCGCAAAAAAGTGTGGAACGATGATTGGAATGGTCCCACGCGCAAAGGAGCGAAATTCCCTGAGGACGTACCGGAAATAAAAATGTCCGAAACGCAGCCAAATTCAGGTGGATTCCGTGAAAACTCGGGCTCGGAAGCTGTACGACGACGTTTTGAGCAAAAATGACATGTGTATTATCATGGATGACGAGACGTTTGTCAAATTGGACTACAGGGCACTTCCGGGGCACAGTTCTTCACCGTGAAGCGTGGGACGGATGTCCCAAATTCGGAGAAATCGAAAAAAAAGGTGTTGGTTTGGCAAGCAATTTGCCAGTGCGGTATGAAATCGACACCTTTTTTCACTACCGCAAACATGAACGCCGAAATGTACCAGAAGGAATGCCTGCAGAAACGAATTCTGCCACTTATCCGAAAACGCAAAGGTTCCCCAACAAACATCGGTGTTGAATTAGAGCTTGTTCAAACGAATTTGGAGAAGCTATTCAGCTATTGTAGAAGAAACAGCTGAATAGCTTCTCCAAATTTGCTTGAACAAGCTCTAATTCAACACCGATGTTTGTTGGGTCGACACTGTTTTGGCTTGATTTGGCATCCTACCACTATGCGCGTGCCACCTTGGACTGGTATGAAGAGAACAATGTCCAATTTGTGGAAAAGGCGACGATTCCTCCAAATTGTCCGCAAATAAGGCCCATTGAGAAATTTTGGGCTTTGATGAAAGGAAAGGGCTAGAGGAGCAGATGACATCATCAAATTAAAAAAAAAGACTGGGTAAACGTAAACAAAACCATCGAGGGAACGGTTGTGCAAAGCCTCTCGAGGAACATCAACAAGAAGGTGGGAGAGCTGGCTAGATCTACGAAAAATTAAATGAATATTGATGTAATGGACTTTTATGATGGTCAATAAACAATCTAAATGAATTTGAGTTGCAAAATAAATTAAACATTAAACATTAAACATTACAGCAAGTTTTAGGTGTACTCATAATTAACGATACAGTCCTTAGTTCTAGCCTTGAAATGGACCAATGACCATAATGACCATACTGGAACAATCCGAATGCCCTGGAAGAACCCTTTAAGAGGGGACAAATACGGGTTATCGCCGAAACATACCTTTCGACGCTTCAAACTTCAGGACTTTTCATAAGTGGTCTCCTTCTGGCCTTGAAATGGACCAATGACCATATTGGCCATTCCGGGACAATCTGGATGCCCCGGCATAACCCTTTAGGAGGGAACAAGTACGGATTTCCGCCGAAACATGGCTTTCGACTGCTCAAACTTTATGATTTTTGTTGAGTAGTCTACTTCTAGCCTTGAAATGGATCAATGACTATATTGGCCCGAGGGAACCGTTTAAGAGGGGACAAAAACAGATTTTTGCCGAAACATACCTTATGACGGCTCAAACTTCATGATGTTTTATAAGTAGTTTTTTTTTTCTAGACATGAAATGGACAAATGACTATATTTCGGGACAATCTAGAGGCCCTGGAAGAACACTTTACGAGGGGGCAAATATCGGTTATTGCTTAAACATGCCTTTCGACGTTTCTAACTTATTGATTTTGTATATATAGTATATTTCTAGCCTTGAAATGGAACAATAAGCATATTGGCCACTCCGGGACAATCTGGATGTCCCGGGATAACCCTCTAGGAGGGGAAAATATAGATTTCCGCCAAATTATGCTTTTCGACGGCTTAAACTGCATGATATTTTGTAACTAATCTACTTTTAGCCTTGAAATGGACCAATTACCCCATTTGCCATTCAGAGGCAATCTGGATGCCCCGGAAGGACTTTTTAGGAGGGGACAAAAATGGATTTCCGCCGAAACATGCCCTTCGACTGCTCTCGAAACTAGTTTTACCCAAAATTTCATCAATTTTTACCAATGCAATAAAAAGTTATACACAAAAGAGAGTTTTTTCAAGTACATTTTTTGCATCTGTTTTCAAATTTACACGACTTGATAAAAATGCCTGTGATATTTGCTCAATTCAATTTCATACGACTTGCAAAAATGACCACATCGTTTATTAGTACATCCAAGTTTATATTTCACGTTGCAGAGAGAAAAAGGCAAATTGGAGAGAATATATTGGTTTATTGTTTAATTCAATTAATTACAAAAGAATCCAAACATGCCAAATTGGGACTTCAAGTGACAGGATAAATCGTGTATAATAACATTCACACAATTGGCAATAATTTTATTTTCATCAGAAAACCTTTATTAAGGAAATTGTTATCCTTGGTCTGATCGATGATTTTTTTTTCACCGTTAAAGAGGGCTAATAAACTGGGGCTTATTCCAACATGGCATTTACTATGCGTATGCGATGAAAAAAGATGAACTCAACGAATAAAGTTAACTCCATTTTAGCTATCTATGGAATCCACATAATCGTTGGTGACCTTCACCAAGAGAAAATTGGACTCTACGCTAATTCTATTATAATTTATATTGACAATTTATAAGACAAACGGCCCGTGACGACAATAACCTATTTATTTTCTTACCAAAGAACTAGGTTTATACACCGGTATTTAATGTCGTTTTCGGTTTTCAACCTAGCTCAGGTCTGACTCTGACTCGCAATTACCGAACGAAAACGGATCGAGAGTCGAGACAGTATGATGGTTTTATCTATTGATCACTGCGACGTAAACATAAACATTTTATTTTGATAGTTGTTTGTGTGTATTGGTGAATCCAGGTTGGACCTCGAGAAAAATTGAGAGCGAACCTCATCGATGTTGGGTCGGATCCAGAGCGGATCTAGATCCTACCAGATTGATAATAAAATAAAAAATCATTTTGACAGCTGTTAGGACGGACGGACTGGCATAACCGAAAACGACATAAGTTTTGGCTCAAATCTGCAATCGCAAACAACAGTTTCTTCCGCTTAGAAATTGCAAATGACAGCTGAACTAAGGCTTGTACTCGAAAAAATGCACCAGACAAAAGTGTTCTCCTAAAATTTATTTGAAGTCGAATTTTCTTGAAACTTTCAGGAAATGAACTAGTACATATGGATTATGTTTCGGCATAATTACTTTATTCAATTTCTTTTCCATCGCTGAGCGCCCGCACCTTTCCCTTAAGACCCCTAATTACATTTTGTGCACTGGTATAGCCGACCTTTTTGGTCATTTTCATCCATTCTTTCTTCAACTCCAGCTCGTTCTTAAACACCTTGGATGATTCTCGAACTTTGGCCTTCATTATGGCCCAAAATCTTTCCATCGGACGAATCTCTGGTGAATTTGGGGGGTCGGCGGTTTTTGGTACAAAAACAACGTTATTGTCTCTGGAAGATCGCAGCAAGCCGTGCTTCGATACTGACGTGTTTTGTTTTTGCTGCGTCGTTTTCGCGAAATAAAAAATCAAACAATAATTCGTAATTTAACTTGAACTAACAGTGAAATCATAAAATCTCCGCGTGCATTGTGTAAGCCGTAGTGAATACAATCGATTCCCTCTCGAAATGTGTGAGTGTCGGTAGTATTTCCCCGTTTTTTTTTTTGTTTTTGTGCTTCGCCCCCGCACCCGGAAGAAGAGTTACATCAGCTTAGTTTTGGTAATTAGTGGTGATATTGTGACACTCGGGCATAAAGTATTACATTTAGAGTGTTTTTCCGCTTTGTCGCGAGTGAATCGATGATTATTAGCAGTTTTGAAGCTCGATATAGAGTCGCCTCATAGCGGGGATTTGCATTATTGGCAGAGTGTGGAGTGAAAAAAAAGAAGACTAGTGCAATGTAGAGAACGGCCATTTGCTGGTCAGAAGCAGCAAACGAAAACAACGCGCATGGGCGGGTGAAAAGCTTGCACATAATTTTAGGTGCATTCACCACGGGGTGTACAGAGTTTTGTAATGCAGGTTGCATATCTAAAGGGCGGTTTAGAAACGTTAATTTTTGCGCATATCTAATCGCGAGTGCATGAAATTAATTACGAAAAACGTCGAAACTTTTTATTTTTACGAATGAACAAGATAGTGTGATTGAGGAGGCGGACATGGGTGCGATCTATCTGATTTTAACTACAGTATTGGACAAAACATGTGCAACTCAAATCGAGCAATCATAAAATGTATCAGTAAACTTCAATGTTTCGAAATCGAAACCGAACAAGTTACTGCAGTTGACGGTTCAGGTGTCTAGATGTTTGCTACATGATTATTGCAGCAATCAGCTGTCAACTGACAGATCACCGGCAGTGTTTAAATGAAAAGAGCCATTTTGCGCTGGTCAAAACAAGTGCAACTTCTCGCTTTCTTGGACTTATTCCTCTAGGAGTGTTTAAAAAAAAAAGGTGGAAAAGGTTTCGTTTGTTGACAAAAGTGTTCTTACTTGCGTTATTGTACCATAACAAGGTAAATAGTGCATGATAAACATTGAGTAAGGTCAATACTCATGTTTTCCTTATATTTCTGTAATTAGACACCAAAATGGTTCCTGACAGCCTTGGATTGGAACTACGAAAGAAAATAATCGATAATTACAAGAGCGGAATGTCACAAAAAACGATTTGTGACAAATACCAGGTGAAAAAATTGTCCGTTTCAAGACTGTGCTCAAAATTTCGTTCAAACGGGAAGATTTCTGTGGACAATAGAGGTGGAAGACCACGGTCCACCACGTCAAGCGAGGACTCTATGATCGTCAGATGGATTAGGAAGGATCCTTCCAAATCTTCCTTCAAGGTGCAAACGGATTTACAGTTATCTGTATCGGACCGGACAATCAGACGCCGTGCCGTTGAAGCCGGATTGTTCTCTCGAATTCCCTGCGAAGAAACCGCTGATTTCACTTAGGAACCAGAAGAAAAGTCTCCTGTTTGCTCAATCTCATATTGGCTGAGATGTGCAGAAATGGCGGCCGGTTCTGTTCAGATGAGTCGAAGTTCAACATCTTTGGAAGCGACGGGATTTGCCGTGTACGTCGACCGACTGGAAAACGCTTAGATTCACGGTACTGCCAGAAGACGGTGATGCATGGCGGAGGCAATGTGATGGTCTGGGGATGTTTTTCTGCGAACGGTCTTAGTCCAATTCATCGAATCGATGGAATCATGGACCGTTTCATGTACAATAACATCCTGAAAGATGTTATGCTGCCGTATGCTGAATGGAATATGCCATTAAAATGGATATTCCAACAAGATAAAGACCTCAAGCACACCGCCAAAGTGGTCAAACAGTGGCTTAAGGATAACCAAATAATGGTGATAGACTGGCCGCCCCAATCTCCGGATCTGAACCCTATCGAGAACCTGTGGGAGATCGTGAATCAGTGAATTGATCGTGAAGGTGTTCGAAATAATGATCAGTTGTTTGCAAAAATCCAAAAGGCTTGGGCAGCAATTCCACAAAACTTCATTGACCACCTGATCGAGTCTATGCCTCGCAGATGCAAGGCCGTAGTTGAAAATAAAGGATTCGCTACGAAATATTCAAACCCAAATTTAATTTGGTAAACAACACGCGAAGTTGCATTTGTTTTGTCCAGGAGGAAAACATTGATTTTTTATTTTTATTATTTTTTCATGAATTGTTATGAATGAATAATATTTTTTTTTGTTATAATAAACAGGAAAAGTGCTGTTTCTACAAACTAAAAAACATTTTTCTCCCAATTGACTTTTTATAAACCTTCAATGTAGAGTTTCATGATTGGGATTGACTGGTTGCAAATGTTTTGTCCAATACTGTATATAACAATAATCTTATTTTCAAATAATACTAAATGCGTGCCTGGTTTGGAAATTTAATATTTCCAAATCTGGAAGTGTGTTGCAGTGCCCTTATCCAAATGATATCGGTAATGTTTACATGCGGGGCTTATTGTATGTGAAAGCATAGGCGTAGCTAGGATTGTAAGTAGGGGGGGGGGGGGGCAAGCTTTTTTTTTTTGAGAGAGAGAGAGAGAGAGAGAGAGAGAGAGAGAGAGAGAGCGGATTACCTTTCTTGTCAACTCTAACCCAAAGTATTTTACAATATCCGGCCGATTTTGGCAACAAAATCATTCATTTAGTTTCGTTCGTTTGTTTCTTTGTTGGAATAATGTCTAACTTAATTACTTTTAAAACACTTTCGATTGGCCATTTATGGTAGTATTAAATAACAATGAATCAAACAACTGCTTGAAACTGCTAATAATTTAAAAAAAAAAACATTGCGCAATTCACACAATGTACTCTAAATTTACTAGCAGAGCAACTTTTTCGAAACAAATTTAGAATGAAAACAAATGAGCATTGACATTGATAGTAGCTTTCTTCTTGGTTCATGCGTATGTTCTCGACTTGTTGGAATGTTGGTTGGTGGAAATTCCTGAACCTATTTAACTTATTCATATTTTATGCTATTGTCATGCAAAACAGTAACCGAGTGCTTATGTATGTATTTCATGAATACGCGCCGAACCATCGCACATAAATTCCGCAAGGGTTCTGGGATTTTTCTTCCATAGAAACGGAAAAAAAAACTTTGAGGTAGCTCATCGAAGCTTCCGGTCCGCCTCTTAGCATCTTGCTATGAGGTACCAGGTGAGTTTTAATCGATTGCCTGTCGATCTGCTAAATTTGGAAGATGACAGCATTGAGGTATCTCAAATTATAATAATCCGTCCAATGTTTCACAAAATAGCGATTGGCTATAATGAAAGGACCAAGTCACCCCCCTTGGTGCTAAACCGATGAGCCTGTACATCGATAGAAGCATAAAGTTGCCAGAAGGCACGAAATGCATCTACGCAAACTGGATTCACATAGATTATTCTAAAGAAGTTTCTACTTGATTGATAGAGTTGTAAAAATTGAAAGTTTACGAAGAAAGAGTTTGCTTCGAGCATCGGCAGTGATAGGTTGTGTCGATCCTTTATTACGCACTATTTTGCTATCGGGCATGGCGCGTTTTGTATTGTTTCGGTTATATATAATTCGGCGATGCGAGTGATCGAGTGAGCACAGAAAAAAATCAACAAAAATGTTTCACGGTGTGATGTGGTTCGACAGGGTTGTGGACCGGCTGTGGGGATCACAATTATTTGTGACCCATCATATTGGTTTGCAAGCTCGCCGTGCCATTATATCCCGGAACAAGTAAACCACTATCTAACAAACAACTATGCTGTATAGTTGTTTGTTCAGACAAATTTGGAAAAGATGTTCTGCTATTTCTTCTTGAAAGCTAAATAACTTCTTCAAATGTGTTTGAACAAGCGGTTATTCGACGCTGATGTTTGTAAGTTATCTCATATTGTGAGTGATTCCAATAGCATCCTTACTGTTAGTATAAATAGGTTCAAATCAGAAATCGGTACTAATATTTAAATGTTTTACTAAACGCCGCTTGAATTCAGCTTATCGTTAACTAAAAAGAACCCTGCTGCGACCAAATCCTGTTATCCTATATCCCAGCAATTTCTCCTGGAAAGGCAGAGGCGGTCTCGGCTTTCAATCAAACGAGTTTCACACATTCCTACCCTTTACTTATTTGACCTGCATGCGGGCGAGGCAGGCGCTGGTTATTGCCTTAGTTTGGGATCACCAGTTTTTACACATTGAGGATGTATGCTAATCCTAAACATCATCTGTTAGTTCTCTGCGTAGTAACAGCTGATCTGACAGCAACGGAGTAGCAATCTCGGGCGGTCAATCATGCTCGTGTCTTGCATGTAAGAATACACCCAGGTATCCAATAAGCAGGTCCAAAAAGTATTTACAGCAACCAATCAAGCAATTAAGACACCTTAAATGCAACATAAATGCCACTTTTGGCCCCAATATACGGCGGCTTTACTGCAATGCTATGATAATGCTTCATTAATGCTATTTTGGATTCGAAATGCTTATTACAGGCTACAAGCATTTAAATAGCATTTGAAATGCAACTTTAAAACAGATAGCATTCAAGATGCTGATATAGTGCTAATATAATGCTTGTAGCATGAATGAAATGCAGATTTAGGGTTGATTTACTGCATATACTAATGCTTATTGGTTACCTGGGCAGTGCCGTAAAAGGGGATAACATTGACCGGTTTGCCCATATCATCAATAGTCCACATAACCAGTTTTCGTTGACACACTTTCTAGCTATCAATTATGTTTATTAATCTAGTATTTTTTGGCTTCCGAAAGCTATAACATTGGTTTAAATATTAAGCTTATTGATTGCCAAGAACTGGAAGTTGAATTGAACATAGCTTTTCCATCTATCGGCTCGTGGGGGAAAAAAGCAATAAATGCTTGTCTAATAATTAACATAATAGGTTAAAGATATTTTTTTATATACGTTAGGTTTGCTAGGTTGGGTTCTTGATTAGAGGAAAAAAGATGTAATAAAATTCGTAGCCTTTCCTATTTAAAAATATATCTCATTGTTGTCCACTTTTTGCGCTTTTTTGCTACAACTTGTCACAAAATCGAGGCAACGTCGCGCTTTTTCATTGAGGCAAAGCGGGAATAATACAAACATTAAACATAAGTAATAAACAATTGAAACAAACACAAAAAATTTAAAAATAAAATCAAAAGTTAGGGGGGGGGCAACGGCCCTCCACTGCCCCCCCTTGGCTACGCCTATGTGTGAAAGTAACCTCGGAATGGGCGTGACTCTCCAGACATTCTGAAATGGGTTGCTGGATCTGCAGTAGAACTTTTTTTTTTCCGCCCCCGGTTTTAAGGTTGTTCCAGTGGTTTGTGGGGGTGTTGTGTAAAGCTTTTTTCTTTCATAATACCGTGGGCGGGGGGGGGGTGTTGGGTCACACACACACACACACACACACACACACACACACACACACACACACACACACACACACACACACAAACAAAATTCTTTTTGTACCAATCCAATGTCGATCGCGCGTAATGGCATGATGCCAGGTCCGACCAAAAGAATGTCTCGCCTCCGCGGGAACGCAGGAAGGGCAACATACGCTTCTGGAGGCACTCGGTGCGGTAAATTTCGCTGTTGATGGTACCCGTTGTGATGTACGGTTTACTCAGTTTACCGCATTGGCATATGGCCTGCCAGAGCAAGTATTTTTTGGTTATGTCTTCCGGAACATAAAACCGTGATTTGGCAACGTAGAACTCCAGCCCCGGTATCTGCTTTGCGTCTGCCTTGATGTAGGTTTCGTCATCCATAACCACACACATCGGTTTCGTTAACCACTCTCGATACAGCTTCCTTGCGCGGGATTTGGCCACCGTGTTTTGTTGATCACGCCGGTTCAGTGCCTTGCGGACCTTCAATACACGAAGCCCAGCTCGTTTCATGGTTTGCTGAACGAACCAGGCGGAACACTTTGCCTTCAGAGCCGTGTCGCGAATCGAAAGGTTCGGATTACACTTGAAATAATCCAACACCTTCCGGGCCTTCACAGGGTCAGCTGTCCTCGATTTTCTTCCACTTTCAGCCCGCCGCTCGGTCGTCTGGGACTCTTTAAACGATTTTACCACCCGAGACACAGTTGTATGGGTGATTCCCAGTTGTCTTCCGATCCAACTCATGGTCGCAGTCGGATTTTCCATGATGGCGCGTAAAATTCTTCGGCGATTTTCTTCTTGTTTCGATGACATCGCAATAACCACTGAACCGATTGTTATGAAATTTTGCACATGTTAACACTCCAAACTAGTTATACCCAGATTTTCATCAATTTTTACCCACGGACAAAAAAGTTACACATGGATAAAAATTGTGCATTTTTTTCGAGTACAGGCCTTATAAAATCAACTTGGTTGCTATATTATTTGATAAATTGAATGAAAGATGATTTATATTTACATGATCATGTAAATTCATACGATCATGCATTGAAAAACGAGTGCACTGTGATCTATTATTATTGCATCGTGTACTTATATGTATATTTCAGAGAATATGAATTTAATTAAAAAATGTTTATTAATGCTTTAGTTTTGTACATTACTGTTAATAAAAAAAATTAGCAAATGAATGGATTTCATTCATGTATTTTTGATATTCATGCATTTTATATCACATGTATTTCTTTGCTGTGTGGATTGTTTATTCTGGCCGGACTTGGTAAGCTGCCGCAACTCAAATTCTACCGAATAGTGGTACTGTTGAGGTGACGTCACAGTTGATCCGAAGGAAGAGGAGTCCGGCCAACACTTTGGAACTGGAGCCAATTGAGGAACAGAGCATGTCCACAAAGTTACCCGAATATTTTATGCACTGTATTTGGTATCGAATCGAACGTGTTTTGCTCCACTGAGTATGTTTCTGATAATAGTATTCAAAATAAAATTAACCTGCACTCACGTCACTTATCATAACAATGGAGGGAAGCACGCGTGAAACATATTGTCCAGATTTATTCCATAATACGCTGTGCGGATCAACATGGGCCGCATACTTCATCCCATTCAAGTGTTATCTTTTCAAATCCCCTCACAACTCCAAATCATTTCATCATCACTTACCTCTTCAAAAGAAAAAAAAACAACAACAACATTCAAAGCAAGAACTTCAGCACGAAACTCGTGATTGCGCCGTTAGCTCTACGGAAATAGGAAAAATTTAGCTTTTTTCCATTCGGTTCCAAAAATTTAGAGAGTAAAAACTCCCAGCTTCAACTTACCCGGCCTGAAATATGCATAGGTAACGAACCGGAAATCGGCTCTGCATAAAGAAGCCATTCGGTGGAAATCTTTGGGCTGATCCTAAAATAATTTACATGGATCCCGCATAATTTGCTTTCAGGCCTCGCTGAATCCGGGCGTCTGTTTTCTCTGTTGTTGGTTTACGATCCGGGAGAGAAAAAGGTGCTTCCATTTGAATGTAGAAATGCTCTAGTCGATTGTACCGGTACAGTTAAAGCTTTTTTGTTTCCTCCCAAGTTCATTTAATTCCTCTGACATTGACGAAGGTGCGCTTGCTCAGGTTTCTGAGGGGTTCGTCAGTTTAAAACAAATTAGAAATTTGAGGAAGGAGAGAAATATGTTCTAAAGTCATTTCCATCCGACAACGGGCGGCCCTCCCCATGGGTAGATTAAATATCTTCTCAATCTTTTCGAGAAGCTTCGAGGAGTTTCTCTCTCCTTTTCGACTACACGGAAGGAAGCATGTAATTTAGTATCGCCTCATAAGCTGTCAGAGCAATGCAAATTTGAATTTTTCAAATAGTTCCCAGCCTCCCCCCCTCCGTTGCCGTCGGTCGGTGCGAAGATTCCATGCTGGGCATGCTGCGTTGGGATTTTTCCGGTAGAAAGGCAGTAAAATTATCATAAGTAAGTGCACGTTTCGAGTAACTTGGCCAAAAGCCGCACGTAGTCGATTTTAGATTTCATTTTCTGCGCCACAATACCCGTTTACAGGGTTATCTAGCAGTACACAAGTGATGGAGTAATAAAAATGTGTCGTTATGATATTTGTTGAATATTTTTTCTTGACAATTTACCCCTACCGTTCGGGGTTCGACAGACAACGACTCGTTCTAGATCTGGACGCGATTGCGATGGCACCTGGCTTTGTGTGCGAGGCATGATGACGATGATGGCAACGGCAATGGTGGAAATCTTTTTAAAATGCAAATGGAACTGTTCAAGCGATTTAACTTATGAACACACCAAAAATGGTTCCCATCACGAGACACACCGTTTAAAAGTGGTGTGCTGTTGCATTCTTTTTTTATTCCACGCTAGAACTAAGTCACCAGCGTTAACCAACATGTCGACGGCAATAATGGCGACAGCGACGACGTGGGTTAGTGCTCGGTAAATTACACGAGATTGAGCATACTTGGGTTTTGCACTGCTGCTGCCGTTGGAGAAGAGCTTTTATGAATAATGCAGTCGGACCGCAATCTCATTGCACATGCAAATGGAATCCCGCTCGCTGGCTGTGGGGAATTTCGAACCCTGTTGCAAGAGGCTGTCTTTGCTTGTGTGTGAATGTGTGTGTGCGCCTCTGATTGTCTCAAAGGAGACATTTTACATGATTGAATGAGCGGAAAATTGCTCATTTGTGGAGAATTTAAACACTTTCCAAGATTATAGAACAAGGGGGTGGTTTCCTGCCAATGCAATTGGCGGTAATAATGCAAAGGGGTTTATAATCAGACGTCATTAATAAGCAAAGTTCGGAATACTAATGGAATTGTGCGGAAATCTCAGGTAGTCTCATGCAGGAACTGATTTCAAGAAGTGCGAGTTGAGTGCATTGTCGATTTTAAACTAATCGTTTCATCAATTGCACACATGGTTGAATTAGATGTTTGATTTCAATATATTTTTTTAGGATTTTATTAAAATCCTACGGCAGTTGAAACGAATGTTCTCAGAATCACAATCTTATTGACTTAATTTAAAATGTTCGATCCTTTATTGTATACATACACTGAACATATTGTTTCGTAGTTTCGCTTACGCTCGTTGTTCGGAATGAGCCTGCTTACCTCCTTCCTTCACTTCGATGGGTGGAGCCTCAACAATCGACCGGGTTTTATTCGCCTTGACTGCTCCTGGCTACTGAATTCTTTCTCTTATAAATGTACCACACTCGTGGTTAGCACACTTTAAAATAAATGTATTTCCACTAAAACACAAACTACATATGCTACATTAATAACGGCTATTGAAATTGAAATTATATTACTCTGGTCTGAACTCAGACCGGTGATCAATGATTTAGGCTGTTCATAGAAGTGAGAGAGGGATCTCACTCTCTTATCACTGCTTATCCCTTTTTTTAACTCTTTATTTGTTCCAAATTTTACATTATTTTACATTCATATATTAACCTAGGTGCTTTTGCTAAGTAATTATCATTTCAACCTTATATGCTATCATTTATATCTAATTGTGTTAATATTATTTTTACCTTTTCTATTCAGTATTTCAACAGGTTTTTTTTTTGCCTGCGTGTAAGAATAATTATTGATTTCTTAAAACTAGTTCTTATCTATAGAGAAAATTGATCATTGCAATTGACGATTGCAATGATTTTTGTCTAAAATTGTGAATTATTTTGTTGGACATTTCTTCTAGAGTCCCAACGTTTGCAATTCTATGTAATTCAAAAGTACTGAACCAGGGTGGCAGCTTCAAAATCAGTTTCAGAACTTTGTTCTGAATCCTTTGAAGTGCCTTTTTCCTAGTTGCACAAAATTTCAAAATTTCAAAATTTGTTTGAATATTAGAAATTTGTTCTTCAAACAAAGTTTGAATTTTCTGTTTATAAGAGGATATAAACATTTTATATAATTATTACATTTGGCTTGAATGCCCTCAATGTGATCTTTAAAAGTTAATTTGTGATCAAGTATCAGTCCAAGATATTTTACTTGATTTGACCAATAAATTGGAACTCCGTTCATAGTGACCCTATGACTATTACTTGGTTTCAAAGATGTAGCTCTAGGCTTGTGTGGGAATATTATAAGTTGAGTTTTGGAAGCCTTAGGAGAAATCTTCCATTTTTGAAAATAATCTGTAAAAATTTCCAAGCTTTTTTGTAGCCTCCTGGATATAACACGAAGACTTTTTCCTTTAGCGGAAATGCCTGTGTCATCAGCAAAGCAAGATTTTTGACAGCCCTGAGGTAAATCGGGGAGATCTGAAGTGAAAATGTTATAATGTATTGGCCCAAGAATGCTACCTTGAGGAACATCAGCTCTAACAGGCAATTGGTCAGATTTAGAATTCTGATAATTTACTTGCAAAGTTCTATCAGCTAAGCAGTTTTGAACTAATTTCATGATAGAAAGCGGAAAATTGAACTTTTTCAGTTTCGCACTCAAACCTTCATGCCAAACACTGTCGAATGCTTTTTCTATGCCTAGAAGAGCAACACCAGTGGAGCAGCCTTCAGCTTTGTTTGAACGAATTAAATTTGTAACCCTCAAAAGTTGATGCGTAGTTGAATGCCCATGGCGAAATCCAAACTGTTCATCAGCAAAAATTGAGTTTGTATTAATGTGAAGCATCATTCTATCCAAAATTAGATTTTCAAAAAGCTTTTTTTTTTGTTGGGGCGTAGAACCACTGCGTCCACTGAGTTGAACTTTTGTGGTATGAAAGGCAAAAAGCTTACTTATTGAAGAAAACAAACTGATTGGTCGGTAGAAGCTTCAACCGGATTTTTGTCTGGCTTCAAAATAGATACGATATTTGCATTTTTTCATTTATCTGGAATATATGCCAGATGAAAACATCTGTTAAATAGTTTTACCAAGAAAGTCAAAGTACTCTCAGAGAGTTTTTTGATAAGAATATAGAAAATTCCATCATCGCCTAGTGCTTTCATATTATGAAATTTTTTAGTTATAGTTTTTACTTCATCCAAATCAGTTCCCCAAGAATCATCAAAAATATTTTCTTGTGAAAAAATATTCAGATACTCACTGGAAACCTGATCCTCAATAGGACTTGTAAGACCCAAACTGAAATGATGGGAGCTCTCAAACTGCTTAACAAGTTTTTGAGCTTTTTCCGCATTTGTGAGCAAAATTGTATCACCTTCCTTAAGCGCTGGTATAGGCTTTTGAGTTTTTTTTTCAATATTTTAGAGAGTGTCCAGAAAGGTTTTGACACATTATTTTCAAAATGTTTGTTCCTCATGGCAGAGAAGCGTTTTTTAATTTGTTTTTGTAAATCTCGCCATATGACTTTCATAGCGGGAACTCGTGTTCTTTGATATTGACGCCTACGTACATTTTTCAGACGAATCAAGAGCTGAAGATCGTCATCAATTATAACTGAATCGAATTTAACCTCGCATTTTGGCACTGAAGCAGCTCGTGCTCTATTTATTGAGAAAGCCAGATATTCAAGAGCATTATTAATTTCAGTTCTTGTTTGCAATGGAACATTAGGATCAAAGTTGTAATCCATAAATGTTCGATATTGATCCCAATTAGCTCTATGGTCGTTGAAAGTAGAACTGATGGAATTAGAAATGATTTCTTGAGATATTTCAAATGTAACTGGAAGGTGATCAGAACCAAAGTCAGCATGGGTAATCAATTGACTACAAAGTTGACATGAATCAGTTAGGACCAAATCAATAGTTGAGGGATTTCTGGCTGACGAAAAGCAAGTTGGGCTGTTTGGGTATTGAATAGTGTAGTAGCCTGCGGAACAATGATCAAAAAGTATATTATTGGCATTGCTTTGCGAATTATTCCATGAGCGGTGTTTTGCATTGAAATCACCAATAACGAAGAATTTAGACCTATGACGGGTAAGTTTCTGGAGGTCACCCTTGAGCCAGTTCTTTTGCTGACCAGTGCATTGGAAAGGCAAATAGGCAGCTATAAAAGTAAATTGGCCAAGTTTTGTTTCAACTGAAACCCCCGAAGTTTCAAAAACTTTGGTTTCAAATGAAGAAAGAATGTGATGTTTGATACGCCTATGGATAATGATGGCAACGCCACCACCAGCTCCATTAAGGCGATCATTTCGGTAGACAAAATAATTTGGATCTCTTTTGACCTTATGGGCAGGTTTGAGATAAGTCTCAGTTATAACAGCAATGTGCACGTTATGAACTCTTAAAAAATTAAATAGCTCATCCTCGTTATCTCTGATGGATCGAGCATTCCAATTCAAAATATTTAATCACTTAAAATCCATTACTGAATTTCAGTGTCATGACAATATTATTGGCAAATTTAATACTAGTTTGGATAGCTTCAAACATGGAATTAGTTTTCAGCATATCAGTTATCATATCGATTACCGATTGCTGTAAAAAATCTAATTTAGGAGCGGAGATGCTACCTAAATCAAATTCATCAGAACTTCCGTGGGAATTTTGGTTTTGATTTCCTCCAGCTGCAACGGCAGCGCAGATAGGTCCATTTACATGTTGAACATTGTAAACAACACGGTTAGGTAAGAATGTAGGGTTTGCAGATAGAATCCTGTTGGTGCCTGCAGGTGTCAAAATAGTATTTGCTCCTCGTTGAGCGTTTGAAGTAACAGTTGCGGATGGAAAAACCTGTCCGCTGTTTCTACCGACGGTTTGGTAGGAATTAGTTCTTTGCTGATCGTTGTTAACAGCTGCAGAATGGGTAGTAGCTGGTCAGGAACGTGTATTGTTTCCTACCTGGCGTTTAGTGCGTGACTGCAAAATTGCTTTGCGAGTCTTGCACTCCCAAAAATTTTATTTATGGTTTTCACCACAATTTGAACATTTGAATTTTTGAGGATCTTCCTTCACAGGACAGTCGTCCTTAGTGTGCGAGGAATCACCACAATGCATGCATTTACCAATCATATGGCAATGTTCTGTTCCGTGACCCCATCCCTGGCACTTACGGCACTAGGTGAGGCTTTGAAATTTGCTCCAGTCTTCCTGAAATGTTCCCACTTCACTCGGACATGGAGCAAAAGGCTTGCTTTTTCTAAAGCCTTAAGGTTATTAAGTTCACTTGACTTGGGGTGAACTATGTAGAAATCGTTTGAAATCCCTTTGTGAGAATCGCCAGGACTGGACTGGGCTAATTCCATGTAATTTTATCAACTCGTTTTTTATTTCTTCCAGAGATTCACCACTGGGCAGTCCTTTCAAGACAACCTTGAAAAGTCGCTCAGCTTTGGTGTCGTAAGTGAAGAAAATGTGGTTCTGCTGGGTAAGATACTCAAGAAGATGTTTGAATCCGTCCAAGGCTTCTGCATGCAAACGGCGTTCACCTCGTCTGGAAATTTGAAGGGAATATTTCACACCTTCAACAAATGTTGCGAAAAGCATGGAAATCCAAAATCGTCACCGCAATAGGGGGAACTTTTTCCTTTCTCAATCGAGAAAGTTTTTTCAAATTTTGATTAGATGATGGATCACTCTCATCAGCTGTGAGCATATCAAATTGATTACTCACATTAATTTGATTTGCAGGCAAATCAATAGATTGCCCTTTTCGTTTACGCTTATTTTCCATAGTGGCAGAATAAATTGCTCCAAATCGACGTCCAAGCAGATAACTATAAGAATCCGAGGGACTGAAGAGGAATTTTCCAATCCAAGCCGGCTTACCCGAAGGGCCTAACAAGGATCGAAAAGGAATAAGAGGAAATCTAAAAATTGTAGGTATTATTTAGCACTGAAAAGTGCTGTTTAAGATTTGTTGCAGCGTTAGGTAGCAATAGCACTTACTTCAGCAACTAGAAAATAGAACCCCACGGCATAAGAGAACAATGCAGTCTGGCTGCTTATCCCTCCTGTTTCATCGATCACCATGTTCCCAACGGCAATGCTCAAGCACGTGATGTCATCAATGACTCCGAAAATCTTCCAAACACTGATTCGATCTCTCACTCCTACCGATTCGGCTAGTGTAAGTGAGCCCGTTGAATAGCAAAAAAAAACAATACTGAGGCAAGATTTCATTTGTCTGAAGAACGACAGGGTTGTATTCTGAGAGAGAAGATGCTATTCCTCAACACTCGTTTTGTAAACATTGTTCCTGTACATAATACACATGATTCATAAGTTGTAAGAAGCATTTATGCCATCGTTACACTTTGAGCATACAATGTACAACATGAATTTCGTGCGGACTAGCCAATCACTGTATCTTTTATATTGTATCCGCACAGGTTGGTGATGTACCTGAGGAGGGCTAAAAGCATTTGTTAACCTCCACATGAAAGGACAAGCATTACAAGCTTCGAAGCGAAAGCTGTGAATTCATGTTAATTAATCACGCTACTTCTCACAAGTCACCATGGCGTAATCAACCGCGGATTCAGGAGCAGGGTTTTTTTACTATCATACAGATTTGGCCGAAGGGTCTCAGATTGCTACGAAACTTTGTCCACGCGTAGGATCCATGGATATGTGAACAAAAAACAATATTTAAAAAATCCGGGTTGCCAGTTTTCCTGGCAAACGCCAATTGAAGTTTTCCAATTTTCCCGAACATCACTTACTTCGAAAATTCATAACTCAAGAACGATTCATCGTAGAACAATTTTTTTCCATATCCATTTTTATAATGAAATTTTCTCAAAAATTTGGAAAAAATATGATCTTAAAAATTTCCTATAAAATTTTCAATAGTGGGGGAAAATTTCTTGAAAAAGCCTGAAAAATTATTTTCAATATATACATTGTTTTCATTGCGTACATTGTGACTGAGGCGGCCATTCCAACACTTTGATACGTGATCCACGGAAAAACTTTTGAGTTTTACGAGCCGTATTTTTTGGGTCGTTGTCTTGTTGAAAGAGGAAGTCATGCTCGAGCCCAACCTTCACCAAGGAAACCTTCAGATTTTCGGAGAGGATGTCGATATACTTGGCGGCCGTCATAATTCCTTCAATACGGACCAATTCTCCAACTCCTGACCGAGCAAGGCACCCCCACACCATAATGTTGCCTCCTCCGTGCTTTACTATTTTTCTTACATTTTTGTCCAGAAGTTCCTCGCCTGGTTTGATCCATACCCTCGGCCGTTGTTTGGTACCAAACAGCTCGAATTTGCTTTCGCCTGTCCAAAGAACCATTTTCCAGAAGGAAATGGGCTTATCCGCATACATTTTCGCAAATTTCAATCGTTTGATTCTATTACGCTTACTGATGTGAGGTGTACGGCAAACTTGTTCTTAAGCCCTTCTTGTTCCAATCGCAAACGAACAGTTCTTGCGGATTTATTTAGGGACAAGCTTTCTAAGATCGCACGGCTTTTTCGGGTTACTTCTCGTTTCTCTTAGTATTCGAGCATCTTGTCTGACTGTTGTCAAACGATTTATTCCTCCGCCACCTTTATCACTCACATTTCCCCGCTGTTGTTATTTTTTCCAAAGCTTATGAACCGCAGAAAAGCTGACTCCGAATTTTTTCGCGATTTTCCTGTATAAGAGACCATTTTCACAATCTCTCACAATAAGAGTTTTGGCAAAGGGTAAATGCACCCTTCTTTTTGGGGAAATGCTCCTTAAACTTTGGAAAAATGCTCCTTAGATGCGTTTGCCCGGTATAATGCAATCGGAGGTATTAACCTTCTGGTTAGCGCTTGCCGGGTGTTTTGACGGGTCTTCAGTTTCAGTTTCTTCTCTGCGATTGTGGATAATGTTACCAGGACGCAGATCGCATTATTTGGTCTTGTGCCGAGCATCGCGGAGTCAGATCTGAGCTCTATGATTCCCTTCGGGCTCGAGGTAGACAACCCAATGTACCGGTTCGAGATATTTTGGCGCTACGTGATCTGAGTTTGTGAAACTCATTTATGTGTTTATGACTAAAATTAGCCTTAGATTGTAATTTGTTAAACCAACATGTTTAGTTTTAGTTTTTGATTTCAGTGTTTGTGTTAGTGTTATTTTTCTTTGAAAATGTTCAAATAAAAAAAAAGTTCAGTTCGAAGTAGACAATTAGAATTAAAAAGACATGTGTTTTGTAAATGATAATTTAAACTCCTACCTCTTCTTTCCATACATAAAATTGTTATTCCTTCTAACCTCGAGCCAGCTACGAGTAATCGGTTCTTTCCCTTTTACTCCATTTATAAGATCATTACTTTATATTGAAATAGAAATGTTGGCTCTGCAAAGTTAATTCGATTGAACCTGTACTTATAACTGAAATTGATTGAAAAAGATAATTGGAACGTTTCAGCGATCTGGGAAATAATTCAAAATCCACACTGAAATAAAAGTGTCCGAAATTTAACATGGACAGGATTTATACTTGGCAACCGATTTTCAAACCTCTAATCCTGTATATTTTTCCATGAAAGCACTTTTCTGATATGCCTAAAGGGTGATACGGTCAAAATTTGGTCAAGGGAAAACGCGTGTAAATCGGTGAAATCGTTTATTTAAAAAATCAAATTAAATTTCTTTTTCAAGTTCAATTAGTATAAAATTCAGGAAAAATATTCAGTTAGGCTTCCGCTTTTCCAAATCCGAATTGCCGGGCCTTACGCTTGACCCCTGCCATCAGATTTTGTACAGCCACCTTGTCCACCTTCTTCGCCGCAGAAAGCCAGTTTGCCATGAACTGCTGCTCGTCCTTAGCAGTTTTTTGGTCTTCTTTAGGTTCCGCTTGACAATAGCCCAGTATTTCTCAATACTGGCGCGTTGGGAGGGTTCTTGTCCTTGGGAACCACCTGCACGTTGTTGGCGGCGTACCACTCCATGGCCTTTTTACCGTAATGGCAAGATGCCAAATCCGGCCAAAACAGTACGGAACAACCGTGTTTCTTCAGGAAAGGCAGCAGACGTTTATTCAAACACTCTTTCACGTAAATTTCTTGGTTGACAGTCCCGGAAGCTATGAAAATGCTGCTTTTCAAGCCACAGGTACAGATGGCTTGCCAAACCAGATATTTCTTTGCGAACTTTGACAGTTTCGTGTGCTTGAAAATATCTGCTACCTTTCCCCTTCCTTTTGCCGTATAAAACTCCTGTCCCGGAAGCTGCTTGTAGTCGGCTTTGACGTAGGTTTCGTCGTCCATTACCACGCAGTCAAACTTCGTCAGCATCGTCGTGTACAGCCTCCGGGATCGCGCTTTGGCCGTCGTATTTTGTTTATCATCGCGATTTGGAGTCACTACCTTCTTGTAAGTCGATAGTCCGGCTCGTTTTTTGGCTCGATGCACGGTTGTAGACGATACACCCAGCTTATTTGCGGCATCTCGGAGAGATAGGTTAGGGTTTCGCTTGAAACTACCGGCAACTCTCTTTGTCGTCTCAGCGGCTTCCGGTTTTCGATTTCCCCCCGATCCAGACTTCCTGGCTGTCGAAAAACGTTCCCCAAACACTTTAATTACATTTGTAACGGTTGATTTGGCAACTTTTAGCGATTTTGCCAACTTTGCGTGCGAGTAGCTAGGATTTTCGAGATGCGCGAGCAAAATTTTGATACGCTGCTCTTCTTGCTTGGACGGCATTTTGACAACTGAAGAGTGAATTCCAAAATCAAAATAGGAGCGACATTCTACATACACACACCTTCAAAATGAGGGGTGTTCAGGTTTTTTAAATGCAAAATTGAAAGAAATACGTCAAGTTGATATTGACCAAATTTTGACCGTATCGCCCTTTACATGTGATATTTTGGATGTTATTTTGATTATTATTTAAATAGTAAGCAATATTTTGCAGCAAATACATGCACTTGAACATGCTGCTGTTTTCGTTACCAATACTATAATAGAACTTTTATTTTCACACGTAGTTAAAATGGAACAATAGCCAAATAAAAAAGGAGCTGCCGACAATGATTACACTCATTTCAGAAGTTTGGCACTTGAATAAAACACTATCAGGTCGTTCTGGATAATTCAGTTGATTGTAATAGATAGAGCATCACTGAGCAAATAAATGTAAACAAACAAAAACGTCAGATGTGTGCACGACGCTACGAAAATACTCATAAACGGGTGGACTCGGCATAGCTTGCCTAGAATAGGTAAATCCTCCTATACGCAGGCTTGGACGTTATATTAAATATAGACAAGCACTATCATATTTAAATGGATATATTTTATCGCCTTCTTCAATTGCCCCAGTCATCTCGCAAGCATATTGATTTTCCTTCACTGAGCTTTCAATAACTAAACAGCCAACATTCCGACCAGCAACCATTACCCCCACCACCGCCAGCAAGCGCCGCTTATCACATTCGCAAACAATTGAGCCTGAAGTTTCAAATGGGCTCCGGCTTCTGTTCCATGTCATTTCTCCACCCCTCCCCCTTCCCCTTTGCTTCAACTTTCTCTGCACCAGTTAAGGGACTGTTCATAAACCACGTAGACTTTTCTGATGGGAGGGGCTTTGGTCTAACCAAAGTCTACGCTCCAAACAATATTTCAAAAAACTGGATGAACAAAAGTCTTCGAGGGGGGAGGTTGCTCTGAGATTTTCCAAAATGAGTCTACGTGGTTTGTGAACATGCCCCAAGGCATGTCGCGGGAACATTCGAAAATCGATCGGCTCGGTCTCGGGTCCAGAAGCAGGGGATGCTTGTCGTGAAACAACAACCACTTGAAGCCCGGTTACGGTGCCTGGCCCTGCTGCTTCCTTTATGGCGGTACACTTTCTTGTCGTTGCTGCCGGAGGTGCTGAGCGCGCATTTTTGGACGCTTGGCATATTATCGATATAAACATTAGTTACAACAAGGCCGGGAGAACCAGGAGGTGACATGTATAAATGTGCACCATACGACCGAGCGGTTGCTTGGAAATGAGATGAGGTTTTTGCTCGAATTTAACCCTTTCTTCTTTGTACGAGAAAAAAAAACCGGATGGTGGCTGTTCGGAACTTTCGTCGCGCGCTCCACATCGTAACTGTCAGGTGCGGGTGGCAAAAAAATTCTGACGTTGCTGATGATGGCGGCTTCAGTAACAGCAGCAAGTTAATGTGCTATATTTGAAAAGTTTTCCTTTTCCAGACCCGGTCGCCTGCTCATTTTGGCATGGGCGTGTGAATGGATGAATCGAAACTGGGATTCACGGGGCAACCGTCCACCGGCACGCCTCTGCTCCATTATGGTTATTCAAGGGCTTGAGGACGAATAAAATTTAATGGGGCCTCCAGGAAAGTGAGTCAAAGCAAGGGAAAAAAGCTCGCTTCATTGCGGAAAACACCAGACCTGGCCGTTGTTGCTCGGCTGCTGGTGCCGATGTTGTGTTTTTCTAAGTAAGAGTTCTTTTGTAAAGAGACCTCCGTCAGTTAGGGTGACTGTGGGAGGAAAATGACTTTAAACGTTCCAGTGAATGGGAGGTGGAGATACGCCAACTGACACTTCTCATACACACACACAAACACATCTATTCGTAAGCTACGGTCGTGACACTTTAAATGGTGGCTCATTATTGGTTTGGAGTTTGGAGTTGAAGGCGTAGAAAAATGCGCTACAGTTTATGGGCGGAAGCGCTGTTTTTTACTTGTGAGGTGTGCTGTAAATATTGTTCGTTGTGATCTGGTAAATTTTTATTTTGGATCGTTGAAGGGTCACAGAGAAGGGGTTTTTTTTTTTTTTTTTTTTTTTGGAGGGAAAGATGTCGTCCCTTTTTTTTAATAGTATACGTTGTTAATTGTTAGTAAAAAGGTGGACGGGGGGGAAAAAAAAAAAAAAAAAACTGTTTAGTTTTGTCATTTATTTATTTATTTATTTATTCAACTTAGTTCATCGGACTTATTGTCTACATGATACAAACTAAAAACTAAATAAAACGAGCATTACGAATACGAGCCAAAAAGTGAGCTGAAGATTCCCCAAATTCAAACAATTCTTCGACAGTCGTAAACGCTCGCATCATAGCTGTTAGAGGTTCGTTGTTTCCAAACGCTGTTCGATGGAATCGAGGTTGGAGGAGAGTTACGGAGTGGTACGTAATGCTCTCGGAGGAACTCGGATGTTCAGTTGAGAGAGAAGCCTCGAGCAGTCGACCTCTCCATTCAAAAGTTTAGCAACAAAAACCGCTTGTTGATTTTTCCGTCGGCGTTCCAAAGTATGCAATTGCAGCAGATTGCAGCGATCTGAATACGGCGGGAGATTTTGCGGATCACGCCATGGTAGATTACGCAATGCCAACGGGATAAACCTGCGCTGTATTGTTTCTATCCTCAAGCTCCAAGTCAATTGATGAGGAAGCCAGACCAAGGCGGCATTTTCTAGGATCGGTCGTACCAGTGAGCAATAGAGAGCTTTCAGGCAGTACGGGTCAGTGAAGTCTCTTGAGATTTTTGACACAAACCCTAGCTGGCGATTAGCCTTAGAGATCACAGCAGAGCGGTGGAGGTTAAACGATAATTTATGATCCAGTAGAACACCTAAATCGCTGAACTGGTCGGTTCTATGTAGAACGACGCCATTGATGGTATAGTCGTAAACAATCGGCTGCTTGATGCGGTAATACGACATTACCATACACTTTGGAATGCTGATCATAAGTTTATTCCGACGGCACCAATCAGTGAATCGATCCAATAATGCTTGAAGACGAGTACAATCCTCGGCAGTCCGTACCACAAAAAACAGCTTTAGATCATCAGCATACGCAAGCCTGCAGCCATCTCCTAGTAGAAGCAATACGTCGTTGAAGTATAGAACAAACAGCAGCGGTCCAAGGTTGCTACCCTGAGGAACACCTGACGAGTTCGTATAAAAACAGGAAGTGCTTGTATCAAGTTTCACTCGCAGAGACCTGTCTGTTAAATAAGAGCACAGCCATGATGTCAATCTTTCCGATGTACCGAGTTTTGATAACTTCGCCAGCAGAATTTCGTGGTTGATTGTATCAAACGCTGCTTTTAGATCAGTATAGACGACGTCTACTTGTGCCCCTTTCTCCAATTGATCAAAACAGGTCGTGGTAAAATCTAGGAGATTGGTAGTAACCGAGCGTCCAGGCATGAAACCATGTTGGTCGCCAGAGATGTAGCATTTGGTGCGCTCGAGAATGAAACCACTCACTATTATCTCAAACAATTTAGAGGCAGCTGACAGATTAGTGATTCCCCGATAGTTTTTAACGTCACGTTTGTCTCCTTTCTTGTGTACCGGAACCATCAAAGATTCCTTCCAGACTGCGGGAAATTTCGATTCGGCAAAAGATTTATTGAAGATCCTGCAGAGCGGCTCGACAAGAGCTCCATTGGTGCGACAATACACTGAAGACGGAATACCATCTGGTCCAGGCGAGAATGTACATTTCATTTTCTTGATGGCATTATTTACCACAAAGGACGTTATTTCAAAAATATCCACGTCTACAAGGTTCGTAGGGAAGTCCAGAACAGCGGAGTTAAGTTAACTTGGGTTAATACTTTTCGCAGCAAACACTGACGAAAAATGAGTAGCAAAAATTTCACATTTTTCCTTACTTATAGATGTTTCAACATCGTTCAAAAACACGCTAGCTGGCATAGTAGTATTTTTCCTCTTTGAATTTACATAGCTCCAAAAACTCTTGGGGTTTCGCCTTAAGTAAGTTTGTACCCGTAAAACGTAAGATTTGTAGAGTGACGAGTTAAGTTTACGGTACTCATTACATGCCAAGTGAAAACTACGCTTATTTGCCAGGGAACGATATCGCCGGAGTCTACGCTGCGAAGCATTTCGTGTTCGTTTAAGTTTTCGTAGCAAACCAGAGCTCCATGGAGGAGAAACAGCGGGACGACGATATGGAACATTCGTGTCCATCCAATCATTCAGTACAGCGCACAACATTTCAGCCATTTCTTCAGCACTCAGTCCATCAAAAAGAACATCCCAGTCAATGGCAGAAAGAAAATCCCAAAGAGCATCGAAGTGAATTTTGTTATAGTCTAACGCCAGCAAAACATTCTCATTCACACCATGCAATGGTACAGCGTCATCAACTAAAGATGGTACACAGACAACCAGTGGCGGGTGATGAAGGTCAATTGGTAAGAGTGGTGAAACAGAACTCGAGATTTCAACTGGAAGATCCGTTGGGCTAAAGAACAAATCGAGAATGCGTCCTAGGTGATTGTGCACGAGATTTCTTTGATGCATGTTGAAGAAATCCATACCATCAATCAATATCGTGCTAGCTCTCGATGAAGATATAGTGTTCACGGGTTGAATCTTGCCATCAGAATAATTCCAGGTCACTCCAGGCTGATTATAGTCACCGCATACCAGCAGACAATCGTTGTCAGAGCCTCTGTTGACAAGCTCATGAATCGACTGAATATGCCCGGTAAATATACTGGGATCCTTACTTTTGTTTGGAGGAACATAAATGGTACAAAGCAAGAGTCGTTTGGAACCAATCTTCATCGATACACATACCTGTTCTAACGTAACTCCGCTGGACACTTCAACACTGCTACTGATAAACCGATGATGCACAGCAATTAGAACCCCTCCGAAACGACATTTACTGCTGTTCATTTGGCTTCGGTCACATCGGTATACATTAAAATTGTTCCCAAAAAGCTGCGTCGAATTGATTGCGTCGTCGAGCCCCGTCTCAATTAAAATGATGACGTCAAAATTGCAGTAAAACTCGTCGATCTTGGTCCGCAGCCCACGGACGTTTTGGTAATAAACCCATAAACTACTATGTTCGGTGCGTCCGAGTATTCTTCTCTCAAGCTGTGATTGTTGAGGTGCGTCAGGAATCATTTGAAAGTGTCTGGAAACGGTTTCTGATTCGCCAGATCTTGACGGACAAATAGCACATTCGTACTTGCCTGTATTCACGTTTTGGAAGACCTTTTCCCCACACCCACACGCAGGGTCGGGACGGCTGCTGGTCGCTGGCTGGAATGACTCGACTACGGTGGGGGGGTTGAGGGCTTCCATAGTGCTGTGTTCAAAGCGTCCCGGAGTTCGTCTGTCAAGCTGTGTTTGCTGAGATGCGTCAGGAATCAATGAGAAAATGCTGGAAACGGAAAGCGAATCAGGTCTTGGCGGGCAATTAGTGGATTCGTACTTGCCTGTGTTCACGTTTTGGAAGACTCTTTCCCCACTCCCACACGTAGGGTCGGGACGGCTGCTGGTCGCTGGCTGGAATGACTCGACTACGATGGGGGGGTTGAGAGCTTCCATAGTGCTATGTTCGGTGCGTCCCGGGGTATAAACGTCTGAAGTACTGTAAGTTATCGTTTCATGCTCACTGAAGGCGGTGTACTGGATGTTGGTGTCAAATAAACTGCTGACGGTTTCCGAAAATTTTGGGCAGAGTTGTCTTCAAATTCACGGAACATGATTCCTTCCGGCCACGTCGATGGATCCAGTGCGTTTGACTTTAATGATGGGTCCAGTCCGACTTTGAATGAGACAAAGGTCATGCTGCTGGTGTCAGTTCCTTTGGCAACCAGTTTGACAACCTCCGGGTCCTGGGTAGTGTCAAGGTTTGCTCTCACCATTGCCAGAACTTCCTCATTTGTAACATCCGGCCGTATGCGAGACAGGTAGAGCCAAAATTTGTTCGCTGGCTTTGCGCAGACTGGAACGGACTTCACACTGTTGTCTAGCTGCTTTGAACCAGATTGGCATTCGGTTACTTTATGTGCCGAATCAGGTCCACGAAGCCGTTTGGCAGCTCGGATAGGACCGATATGGGGCCAGCTCTTAATCGATGGTGATTGAATACAAGGCACGGGCTTTTGCGACAACTGTTTTATTTCGGTGTGCAGATTGCTTATTGCCTCTGTGAGAGACACCAGCGGTGATTTTTCGTCGGCCACTTTTGTTATGGAACGGAGATGTGAGTTTTCGAACAGCTCTGCACATTTGTCACACATCCAGAACAAATTCTTGCGGTGAGGCGAGAAATATCCCAAAAGAGCACGAGACACATTCGCACATGTCATGTGAAACATGCAACCACAATATCCGCGGCAAGAAACGAATTCAATGCCAGCGATCGCTTCGCAGCACTTGGCGCAATTTTTTTCTCCGTTCATCGTCACACACGTTGTTTAAGGAAATCGCCTTTGGGTATGCACACACAGCAATAACGCAAGAAACAGCACAACGGGGACGGATTTGGCTCAATGCGAATGACAATAGGCTTGCTATTGGCCAGCAGACAATGGGTTGCGAAGCGATCAAAATGCGATGACGCAGCAAATGACACAACACATGCAAATTAAAACCCAAATTACGTACGCGATTAGGCACCAAACAAACAAAATTTATTTCGTAGGAACGGACGATACAATAATAAATTAAGCGTCACTGAACACGACAAAGTAAACCCAATTTAACACGGGTAAAACACGAGTTGCTTGAACAAAGCCTTCTGTAAATCGAAGCCAAAGCCAAAGCCAAAGCCTTCTGTAAATCGAAGGAAATCGTACATGTATCGTCAGAATGTTGCTTTTCATTGCGGTCGCTGTGCACACGCGCCTATATATATATATATATATATATAAGCCTTCTGGAAATCGAAGCCAAAGCCAAAACCAAAGCCTTCTGTAAAACGAAAGAAAACGTACATGTATCGTCAGATATATATTTATATCTATGTCCATGCTATGTCATCATATAAATATATATATATATATATATATATATATATATATATATATATATATATATATATATATATATATATATATATATATATATATATATATATATATATATATATATATATATATATATATATATATATATATATATATATATATATATATATATATATTAATATATATATATATATATATATATATATATATATATATATATATATATATATATATATATATATATATATATATATATATATATATATATATATATATATATATATATATATATATATATATATATATATATATATATATATATATATATATATATATATATATATATATATATATATATATATATATATATATATATATATATATATATATATATATATACAGCGATTCCACAGGAAAAGAATAGAGTTGAAAAAAAAAGTTGTCCGATTTTGCTCAAAATCGCTTGGTATTTTCTTCATCGAAAATAATAAGACCCGTATTTTTTTATTTTTCTTACGGATGACCATGTTCGGTATAGGGTTACCAGAAAAATCGACATTTTTCAAAAAAAAATTTTAAAAAAAATCATAACTTCTGAACCACTGGGTCGATTTGCAATGTTTTTCTATGAATAGAAAGCTCATTACTTTCAGTTTTTATTAAAAATATTGATTAAAATAATTTATGTACTTAAATTTGCTAAAATGGTCAAAGTATTTGTTTTTTATGATTTTAGAAATGTTGGACCACAACGACTATTTATTTTTATATATTTTTTTATAAAAATTCAAACATTTTTACATAACATATCAAAAAATCTCAAATGTTCTTCGAGCCGTTTTTGAGTTATATTTTTTTGAAAATTTCAAGTTTTTTTTCCCATACACACATGGAATGAGCATCATTTTCCATCAATTCAAAATAACTGCGGGAATGATTTCATTGTAGTTATTTTATTTTAAATCAAAAGTAGCTGAACATATATTCAACGAAACAAAATGTAGCGGAAAGCATAGCAATCCACAAACAAAATCCCAAAAACTTGCTTAGCAAGGGTCAAGGAAACGGATATTCGTGGCTGTTTAAATTTTAACCTCCATACAAAAAAAAACAAACAAAAAAAAAAAAACCCAATTTGCAAACTTTTCAAAGGAATTATGAATGACCATGTTGGTTTTAAACAACAATTTTTGTGGAAAAAAAACAAATAAATAAACTCAAGTACTTCCTTCTCTCCCTCACATGGGGGCTAAAAAACAATCTTTATATAAATAATAGCCTGTTGTGTTGTTTCGGCGGTCGGTCCGTAAGTTGTGTGTAAGTGATTGGAAATAATAATTTGGTTGTTGTGTGGAAAATTAAGGAAAAAGTGTTTCAATGTTTTGATTTTTTATTTTAAAAAGGGAAGTGATCAAATGAAGTGTTAATTTTAAACGTTTAATACAATGAAGCACGAGTGCTCAAATTGCCATGTTTGGAGTAATAGTTACAAGAAAGTTACTCCTAAACTATATGGTTATGCAGCGGAAAGGAGAATAAAATTGGATAAAAGCTGTTCCTACATTTGTAATACCTGCTATTGCAGACTTTATCGCTTTATTAAGAAAGAAAACGAGCCAGCAACTCCAAGTGCAGTTAATCTAGAATGTGAAAATCAAGAACTCACCGTTTCTGAACCATCGAAACTTGATGATCTCGCCGTTGCCGGACCATCAGGCACCAATAATTTCGCCCTGGCCGGACCATCTAGAGTGAACAATTTCGCCGCACCAGCAAACATCAATAATGGTGGTTTCGAAATAATCGATCCCAATGCCGCTAGATCATCGGAAATTGACGCTGTTCCTAGTGTTGGTAAGTAGAATAATCTCTTCTTTTTGTTCATTCAGACGTCATGATTTGCTACGTTGTACAAGTTGTACTCGATTATTCAGAAAATTGAATAAAATATCAATTCCGTATAATCTTACCTAATCCGACCTGGTAGCTCAATTTGCAGAGCAGTTGCTTATCATACAAAAAAAAAGATACTTCAAATAATCGAATACAATCTGTATTATATTATATAAATAAAAATGTTCCTAACTAATTGTGATATTGTTCCATCTGGTTTTCAGAATCTTTGTTTTCTTTGGAATCAACGAGTGCTGAATCAATTGGTAGCGCTGCTGCCCAGAAACCCGGAGACGGTCAGGAAATTCTTCAACATTTGAAGGCAAAATTTGATGAAACATCTGACAGAAACGATCGATATAGTATTCTAACTTCCCTCCCCAAATCCTGGACTGCATACAAAATGATGCAAGAACTCGGTGTTTTGCAACGAACTGCTCAACGTGCAAAGGAATTACAGATTGAAAAAGGGTTTATGAGCACACCGGAGACCAAAGTAAATATGTTATCTTTGAGCGATGATACTCTAACTGTAGTTAGGGACTTTTATAATAGTGACGAGATAAGCAGAGCATGTACTGGGAAAAGGGATTTCGTTATTGAAAATATGGCAGAAGAAAAAGTGCATGTACAGCGCAGATTACTTTTATGTAACCTTCGTGAAATTTGTTTAATTTTCAAACAGCAATGTCTTACTTTTAAAATTGGATTTTCAATGTTTTCCAGCAGCCGCCCAAAAAATTGTATTCTGGCTGGTTCAAGTGGAACGCATACTGTCTGCGTATGCATTTATCATCAGAATGTTAAATTAATGTTTAAAACCCTTAAGGATAAGAAACTTATTCCTCACCATTTAAAAACGTATCATGACTTGTTTTTTAAAATACTCTGTGAAAATCCTACAGAGAAATGTCGGTTGAAAACCTGTGATCATTGCCCGGGTTCGCAGACACTGGAGAATGACCTGATGAATTTTCTTGAAAATATCGATTTCTTAGAATTTAAACAATGGAAGCAAACAGATCGTTGACATCTTAATTCAATGCGAATAGATGCAGAAGAGTTTGTTGAAACACTTTTAGAACAATGAATCGAATTATCTCCGCATAATTTTATTGCAGAGCAACAAGGTAACTACTTACAACAACTTAAAATTAATTTGAAACCAACTGACTGCATTATAATTGCTGACTTCTCTGAAAATTACTCTTTTGTTATTCAGGACGCTATACAAGGTTTTCATTGGGCAAACGCTCAATGCACAATCCATCCTTTTGCCACATATTATAAGGATGAAGCACAAAATTTAAAGTTTGAAAGCTTCATAGCAATCGCAGAATTTACTAAACATAACCATGTTGCCGTTCGGCTGTTTCTAACAAGTTGTTTTCTGATGGATCAGGCAGTCAATACAAAAATAAGATGACTGCTTTCAATTTGTGCCACAAGGATTTCGGTCTTAATGCAGAGTGGAACTTTTTTGCCATTTGCCATGGAAAAGGGCCTTGTGTCGCTTTAGGAGGTGTTCTAAAGCGAAACGCTTCAAAGGCAAGTTTACAAGGCCATCATATTACAACTGCATACGAACTTTTCTCGTGGGCTGTTTCTTAAGTAGATTCCAAAATATATTACGAGTTTTTCTCGGAAAAATATTACAATGCAATGGAAAAGAAAATAAAGAACCGTTATACTCGTGTAAAACAAATCTCTGGGACACAATCGATTCATTACTCTAAGCCACAAAATGAAAATTACATTATCGTGAAACGGTTTTCGTTTTCAGATAAGAAGAGTGCGTTAAATTTTAAGAATTTTGCTACGTAATATTTTTTTTGATGAATTATGAAAAATAAAAATAATTAAATAAGCAAATTAAGTGCTGAGTTTTAATTGAAGGTAATCTGAGAAAACCCTTGCTTATAGTCTAAAGCTTTGAGATTTGAGCTCCAATTCCTCAATATAGCGGAGCCTGGTCCAATCCCGACCCTGTGGACAATTCCGACCTCCCAAGATTCTCTCAGACAGCGCTGGCAATGAAATGATTCCCGCAGTTATTTTGAAGTGATGGAAAATGATGCTCATTCCATGTGTGTATGGTCAAAAAACATGAAATTTTAAAAAAAAACGTAACTCAAAAACGGCTTGATGAACATTTTTAATTTTTTATATTAAAATAATGTTTAAAAAAAAAGGGAAATGTTTAATTGTTAATTACAAATTTTTTTTTATATATACAGGGTGTTCGGTTCCTTAGTGCAAATAATTTAAGGGGTGATAGAAGATCATATTTGAAGAAAAAAAGTGTTCTACGCATATGATCAAATCTCAAAAATCACTGAGTTATTGAACTTTTTCTGTTTTGGTCTATGCTTGCCAGAAATTGGCTCTAACTCTAAAACTATGCAATTAAACACAAAACTGTTACCTTCATCGGATAGCTTGGTAAATTTCCTATTTAATAGTGTCCTTTTTACTTTGAGTAAGTTGCATTTAGACACATTTTAGGGATAAACAAGTCTAAAACTTGTGTTTTTCTACGGATTTTCCCTCATTATTTCAAAAAATACGTAATAAAGTTTATTGTTTTGTCTAAGTAAAAGATGCCTCTCAAACCGCTCTACAACTCTCTCTTTGACACCAACTTTCTATCTTGTTTAGTTTTGTCACAATTTCTTACTAAACACATCTGGTTGGGTCTGTCTTACCGCATTTGTGGAATGAGGTTGGGCTCCGTCCTGTTGAAACACCAAGCGCCGTCTCACAGCAAGTGGGACATCCTCCAGCAAGATTGGAAGCTCGTTCTCTAAAAATTCCAAATACTTCACACTGTTTAGCGAACCTTCGATAATGTACCGATGAGTTGTCGGTCAATTATACCGGCCCATACATTAACGGAAAACCGGTACTGTGTTCTTGTTTCTTTGACCACTCTTGAGTTTTCAATTGCCCACGTGTGGTCATTGTGGGTATTGCAGTATCCTGTCCGGGTAAAGGTGCACTCGTCCGTCCAAAGAATGCTTTTCGAGAAAAATGCATCCTCATCCATTTTCGCTGTCATAATCCTGCTGAACTCAAGCCGGAGTGGTTTATCTCTTTCCAGAAGCTCCTGAACTTGCAGCGTATGAAACGGATGTATATTCTTTTTCTTTTTGTTGAAAACGTTCTATACGCTCCAGTGAGAAACCGGTAACTGAGCTGCAACTTAAAATTCTCTCCTCCATGGCCGGCGTCAGCGACCGGCGGGGCTGGTCGGCTTGAGTTGCAGTCCAAAATAACGTTCCATCCCGGAACCGACGGTGTGTAGACGTGAAGGTTCTTGTGTCAACGTAATTTTTACAAACTAAACATCTTACATACTTGTATTATTTTTACATACTTGCGTTTGGCAGTCGACGGTTGGGAAATCTGCGTCCATATTCTTGTTGGGCTGTCGTTGCCACACAGTTGGCAAAACCGTAAAAGAGATGAATATCCGCCAGCTCTTCTGGAGAATACATGTTTGTTTTCTGAAAGCTGTAAGTTTCTGTTTAGATTTTTCTTCTTTCATACCGCGTGGCGATCAAGTGTGCTATGCGCGCTGCAAACAGACGTCAACAACAACGCACGGTGGGGTTGAATTCGTGTTTTACGCAACCGTTGATTAACGATCCAACCAGATGCGTTTAGTACGAAATTGTGACAAAACTAAACAAGGTAGAAAGTTGGTGTCAAAGAGAGAGTTGTAGAGCGGTTTGAGAGGCATCTTTTGGTTAGACAAAACAATAAACTTTATTACGTATTTTTTGAAATAATGAGGGAAAATCCGTAGAAAAACACAAGTTTTAGACTTGTTTATCCCTAAAATGTGTCTAAATGCAACTTACTCAAAGTAAAAAGGACACTATTAAATAGGAAATTTACCAAGCTATTCGATGAAGGTAACAGTTTTGTGTTTAATGGCATAGTTTTAGAGTTAGAGCCAATTTCTGGCAAGCATAGACCAAAACAGAAAAAGTTCAATAACTCAGTGATTTTTGAGATTTGATCATATGCGTAGAACACTTTTTTTCTTCAAATATGATCTTCTATCACCCTTTAAATTATTTGCACTAAGGAACCGAACACCCTGTATA
>JAHHFK020005847.1:0-138284 GCA_024533555.2 Aedes koreicus
GATCGATTGGGATTTTGGAGCACACCACGTCGTCACCACATCATCAGCAAGCGAATGGGAAGTCCGAGGCAGCGGTGAAGATTGCCAAGCGAATGATGAAGAAATGTGAAGAAACGGGGGAAGACTTTTGGTTCGGCCTCCTGCATTGGCGCAATGTTCCGAATAAGATTGGCTCCAGTCCGGCAAGTCGTCTTTTCTAGCGATCTACACGATGCAGTGTTCCCTCTTCCGTGGCGAATCTGCTTCCAAAAGTTGTGAAGGATGTACCTGAATCGATTGAGAAACAGCGTAAACGGTTCAAATTCCACTACGATGCAAGGTCTCGTAACTTACCCGAACTCCAGGTGGGATCTCCAGTGTTTGCTCAGCTCAACCCGAAGTAACGAAAGTATGGACGCCAGGAGTTGTATCGAACAAGCTGAGTGATCGCTCGTGCTTTAATGTTGCTGGCTCTGAGTACCGGCGAAGTCGGTTCACTTGAAGCCACGATATGAGAGCACCGAGGACAGCACCGGATCTCTGCCACGATGGGATCAACAGTTTTGCAATGGTTCCGGCCTGCTACAGGAAATTTTTCCATGTAATCCAATACGATTAATGATTTCAATTCCTCCATCTTTCCAGTGATCTAACATTGAATAATGTAGAAATATTTCATTGGAATAAGGTAAATATCTTAATTCTGGATGAATTTGTCGAAGTCGGTTCTGCGTTTGTGAACAAACTTTCCAATCGTTAATTTTTCACGAATTACAGCTCAGTTTTTAAAACGAATAGCACAGACTGGTGGGAAAAACAGATCCTCTATCGAATTTTTCTGTTAGTGTCATGAATTGAACTATAGCTCTAGCTTTCGACTATTGGAATGTTTGTTTACAAACACAGAACCACCTTTACAAATTTGTCCGGGATTTACTTGATCCGCTTATAGTAAATATTTCTACTCACCCTTCTGGTTGGCTGCCACAAATCTCTGTCTCTACAGCTGGTTTCTTTATGTATTTTAAAACAAAATTCGCAAGCATTTAGCCTGATGGCGAGGCGGCACAATTGAAAAAAGTACTAAACTTCGCAATGGCGGTAGCGATGGTTCTCAGATGCAGCGCACAGTGATACAAAATTTAACCAATTTTAGGTAAAAAATTACGTAAACATTTGAAAATCCACTTTACTTGAAAAATAAGTAAAATTTAACGTAATCTGTCCTAAACCAAAATGTAATTTTCGGTAAAATTAAAACCTAATTTTCGGTAATCTTATCTTAGCGTGTACCGTAACCAACAGATGAGTAGGATGAGACAGAACGGAAACGATGGAAAACCCGGGTCACCGGTAAACCGTCGTCATGGAGTTTTGCGATTTGTTCCATTACCCGTGCTTTGTTTACAAACAAGTTGACGAGATTCCCTGTATTCTCTGGAAGTTCTGTCGCTCAAAGACGCTACCCATTGCACCACTGCCGCATACAACCAATCGGTTCTCAATCATGTGTGGAACTTAAAACCCTCAGGCACGTGTTGGTAGAGATAACAACGTAAACATTGCGAGAGAGAGTCGAACACTCGGCACCGGACATAATCCACACATATTTATTGGCAAAAATCCATAGAAAATGCCATATAATACTGATGTGTTCAACCATAAACAAAACCCTCGTAGAAACACAAATGAAGTTTATGTGACAAATGAAAAGTATGTGTGGTCACACATAGTGATTATATGTGTGGTACAAATAGATAACATTTGTTGAACACATCGCAAAAATCCATGTTTCGGTCACATAGACATTATCATTGCTTTTTTATCAGTGGGGAATCAGTTTTATAAAATTATCAAAACAAAAACAAATAGGGTAAGTGCACTAATAGTTGTGGTTCGAAGCGTTAGTGGTAGCGGAGCTACCATACACAACTATTGGTTCGCAACCGGTGCTAACGTACCGCATTTATTGGAGCATTTTCCCTACTCTGGTGTTCATATGCGATTCAAGAGCCTGTGCAAGATTCAAACGAATCTTATGACGTGACTGGGATGAAACTAGGCATTGCTTCCCGGGTGCATTTCTGATATAAATGCTCTGTCAACTAATTCAATTCCCACAGTAATCATTTCACTCACCGGCAAACAACATCACGATGAAGCTGCCGCACGACGTGGAGGGGCATACCATCCCACAGAGAAAGTGTTCGCCGTGTTTGGTGCAATTGTCCGTGTTGGTGACGGTGATGGTGTTGGCCTTCGCAGGAACAGTATTCTACTTTTCAATTCGGCAGGCAATCGATCCGGAACCTCTAGATTTGACCTACGTCCAGCTCAATAACGGCAGGCTTTTGGCTATCTCCGAAGTGCAAGGATCTCGGCTAACGATAGTGCACAACAAGGATACGAATGTGAAATTTCGAGATTATGATCAAATTGCTGATCAAGCGGATGTGTCGCTTGCGGAACATAGTCAGTAGACTCTCCTACAAGACTTCAGTTTTTGTTTAATGTTTCAACCGTTGGTTTCCATGCGGGAGATCACATCAAAGGACGAAGTTGGCCTTGAAAAAAAGCTAACCTCATTGTGGCACAGAATGAGTGCCACGAAGTGATCGAAGTATACTTACTAATTAGGTAGTGTAGACAACCAGACAAGAAGTCGGTTTAGGTTGGTTTTGAAGTCAATCGCTTATTTCCGAGAGGCCAAAATAACACCGGAAAATTAATGTTCTAGGATTCAATTTTTTTTAAATTCGATTTTGGGCCAGTACAGGAAAAAACCTATCGCAGTTAAAAAGTTAGGTTGGTGCAAGATTGTATTGTGTGGTCGAAAAACTCAACAGACTGTTGTCGCCTGGGACAGACATACAACGTGCAGCGTTGTATTCCTTTAGTCTAATACATGTTTCTTAGAACTGGATTAAAGTATTTGGCAGTTCGTTCAACGCTGCAGGTTATATGTCTGTTCCAGGAATTCCTCGAACAGTGGACGTAGAGTGAATGCGTGATGAGTCAGCCAACTTGGTTGCAGTGTACATAATGGTGTATCGTGTATTTAAAATTAGTTCGGATTAGATTGTGTGTGGCGTTGTTTTGAAATAACTGCTCGGTTGACAAATTGGTTGTAGCTTAATCCAAAAACCAGTGGATGAATCTGTATTTTCAGTGACTTAAATTGAATTTTATTTTCATTCATGAACTGCATTTATTCTATGAACAAATTAAAAATAAAATTAGAGTAGGTTAGCTCGATTTGGCATTAAAATGTAAGTGTATTGAGTTTTAAGATTTAACAAAATAATAAACTACCACTTAATAAATAAAATGGTGTGGAAAAGGTAGAGTTTGTCTTAACATAATGTCCCTAATCCATTGTCTCTGGATCAGTGTTTTCCAATTTCGTATTTAACTTAGGGGCTTATTACGGTTGTCACCTTCACTTCAATTTAGTTGAACAATTTAACTCAATTTTGAATCGTTTTTGACTCACTTTCGTCAAAAGTGGAGTCACTCATATACATGCTAAGATCAGTTTACCTAAATATGAGTGAACTTTACCCATAATCGCTGAAAAGTGCACATACTCATTTTATGGGTATTCTCGCTTTACCCATATTTGAGTACACATGGTTAACTAACAATATTGGTAATGTTTACCCACTTATGGGTAACCAATTTAAAGTAAATTTAAAGCATATATAAGTAAATTATAATTTATTTTTTTCAATTAGACGGAAATATGGGTATATTTCTCTGGTTTCTTGATAACAAATGAAATAATAGTTTAATCTTTTATTCAATTTAATTTAATAACAATTAAAACATGTCTTCCCTAACAATCTTCAGCAGGATGATGGTGAGTATTGAAAATTTATGTAAATCATTCGTTCAATTGCGGAATTCTACAAATTATTCTTTTCCTTCTTTTCCTGTATTATCGAGATTTTCAGCTTCGGGCTGGTTCTGCTCCCTCGTGTAGTCACTCAAGCACCTCTTTGGGTGTTATTTTGTAACTTGTCCGGGTGTGAGATTTGAACTCGTGACTTTGGCGTGAGAGTTATGGATGTTAACCACTACGCCGGGGTCACCCCCTCTCACAAATAATTCTTACAAGATACAATATTAAAATGGTTCTGTTTCTTTATTTGGGTTGGAGCTGAGATGGTAAAAAAACTAAATTAATCTAGTTCAAAACAAACTTTTGATGCCAACTCTCAAACATTGGGTTTAAATTTGAACCGTAATTTAACTTTGTCGTTTAATTCAAGTCCTGTCAGCTTGAACCCATATTTTGTGATTCCTCGTACTCGCCTTCATCGTAGTGTATTCTCTTATATAATTTCAATGTCACAATTCTATAACAACCTACTAAACGTTCAATTTTCGGAACGAATCCGGAGAAAAATGTTTTCTCAGTTCTTCCATCTTCTACTCCGCAACTTCCGTGATGGACCTCAAACTGTTGATTCAATCATTAGATGCTAACTGGTTCTGATAAGGAGTGTATCGAAAATAAGCTATCCACAAACTTTCTTTCAAATTATGTTGAAAACCGATATTTTATTCATACAAAAAATAAGAAGATTAGGGTTTTTTAAGAGAGAGAGAGAGAGAGAGAGAGAGAAAAAAGAGTTTTTTAGGTCCTGCACATTGAATGCCAAACATTTAACGGGTCATGTTGGATTTTTGTATAGAATAACCACCGAATTTGTTTGCAGTTTGTACTGAAAATGTACTTTTCATCCGCGACCCTCTCACCCAAAGCAACACAGAAGAAACACCGTTTTTTACGCACCATGCTCACACCGTTTGAATAGATTATATTTTTTTAATGGTTGTTCAAATAATAAGTGATTAGCTTTTAACAAACATACATTTTGAGTTTTGGTGGTTTATAGCTTATGGTTTGTGTCCCCTTTGCTCACCTTTAGTATAATTATTTTATCTGATATTTTCTAAACAGGAACATCAAACATAACCTTTTAAAATGACGTAAGTAACAAATGTAAGCAAGCTGTGTTTTTTGTGCTGAATTGTTGCTACTTGCATTCTCAACACACGAGTAGTTAGTAAATAATTTAAGAAATTTTATTCATCAATGACGAAAAGAAATTCATATGCGTTCCAACAGCTATTCCTCAATATTTTAAAAATAATTTATATACACATCTGCATCTGCGTTTTGAAATTTGAACCGATTTATCTGATATGATCCAACTGAAACACGTTCTGTCGAAACACGGTATATGTAGCAATCATGTGTATCTGAGTAGTATGAAACCAAAACGGTGAATCATTGAATAACATTAAAATTGTTGTTCAAATTGGAGAAATACAACCATTTTGCATATTTTTCTATTCGTGGTTATTTCAGCTGCATGAAAAAACATTCGTTTTGTTTTGTTTGCTTGTTTTTTTTTAATTACATGCTGGAAAATATTATACTTACTTTTGAAAAACTTTCGAATGTCCATTTATGGTACTTCAGTATAAAGTGAATCAAATAACTGCTTTAGACTGCTTATAATTAAAAAAAATCGTATGTATTTTACCCGATGATTCGTTTTGTAATGAAGGTTCTTCTGTTTATAAACACGCGCAGAACCATCGCTTATTCTTCCGGTCTTCCTCTAAACTCTCCACCGATTGCTTGTCGATCTGCCAAACTTGGAAGACATCTGCATGGAGTTATCTCAAATTATAATAATCCGTCCAATCTATCACAAAATGTTGCGATTGGTTGAGCGGACTGGAGATAATGAAATCCATTTGTATAAGGCCAAGTCTCTCCCGGTTGGTATTAAACCGATGAGCATGGATATCAATAGAAACATAAAGTTACCAGAAGGCACAAAATGCATCTACGGACTCTTATTTTTACGAAATCCCTCAATTTCGATTTTTAATGGATTAGCATAGATTGTTCATTAGACACTTCAACTTGATTGATACAGTTATTAGTTACAGCAGTGCAATAGATTGTAGAATACAGTAGTAAAAATTGTAATTTAGGAAAAAAGAGTTTGGTTCGAGCATCGGTTGTGAAAGGTTGTGTCGATGCTTTATTACGCACTATTTTCCTATCGAGCATGGCGCGTTTCGTGTTGTTTCGGTTATCTATAATTCGGTGTAACGAGTGATCGAGTGAGCACAGTAAGAGAACAACAAAGCGTCTCTCAAGCGTTCATAAAATTATCCTTGTTTTCCTAACGGAAAACCACCATTACACTTTGTGAGTGGCTCCAATAGCATCCTTATTATTGGTTTAACTCAGATCAAATCGGATCTCCAACATTATAAAAAATCACCTTGTTTTTTCAATGAAAAACCACCATTACACTTTGTGTGTGGCCCCAATAGCATCCTTACTGTTGGTTTAAATCGGTTCAAATCAGAAATCGGTACTAGTATTTAAATATTTTACTAAACGAAGCGTGAATTCAGCTTATTGTTTACCAAAACGAACCCTGCTGCCACCCAATCTTGTCATCCAAAATCCCAGTGATTTCTCGTGGAAGTGCGGCGGTGGTCTCGGCTTCCAATAAAACGTCCAAATAAATGTTAACGCATTCCTACCCTTTCCTTATTTGACCTGCATTCGGGCGAGGCCAGCGCCGGTATTGCCTTAGTTTGGGATCACCAGTTTTACACATTGAGCATGTTTGCATCATCTGTTGATCTTCTGAGTAATAACAGCTGAACTGGCAGTAACGGAATAACAACTTCGGGCGGTCAATCATGCTCATTATCCTGCTCATACTCATAAAAACGGATAAATTATTTGAATAGGATAAGACAACTGCAACTTCTCGCCCTGACTATCTTGCTGTTCTGTTTCTCACACGCTGAATCAAACTGTAAGATATGATCAACATATATTCTCAATAATACGAAACTACAGTACCCTAAAACGGGGAAAGCGGGGTAACGGTGCGGTTTGACCCATGCCATGAATAGTTCAAATAAATATTTTTCGTTGATACGTTTTCTAACTTTCAACTGTGTTTCTTAATCTAGTATTATTTGGCTTCTGAAAGCTATAGCATAGGTTTGAATATTCAGTTTTTTGATTAACCAAGAACTGAACATTTTATTGCGCATAGCTTCTTCAACTTTCAGCTAGCGGGGATAATAGCTAACATTACAGATTAAGAGATATTTCCCTAGTAGCACATTTGTTTCAACCCAGTAAAGGTGACTGCTCTGTGACTCAATTAAGTCACAATAGAGCTGCCGAAACCAGTTTTGACTGTTGTGTGCTGCTTGGGGTTTTTAGATACTTTAGGCTACATAGGTTGGGTTTTAGGTTAAAGGAAAAATATTGTAATAAAATTGTTACTCGTTACTATTTAAAAACTATTATATAATTACAACTTTTTTCTCATGGATGTCAATTTTTTACGCTTTTTTTGCTACAACTTGTTACAAAATCGAGGCAACTTCGCGTAATTTGGCTTTTTTATTTAGGCAAAGGAGCAATCTGACAAACATCCCAAGCAACACAAAATCGTCATATTTGGTTACAGTGACTTGATTGTGACTTAATTGAGTAGTATTGGAGTAACATCAACTGTATTGCAACAAGTTACCTTGCAACCTTCTAGAGATAAAAAATAAATAATAATATATTGAAACAAATAATAAAATTCTAAAAAAAAAATCAAAACTTAGGGGGGGGGGGCAGCGGCCTCCCCCCCCCCCCCCCCCCGGGTCTACCATCAAAAAATTGATCCTTTATTGTACGACGTTAAACTTGAACATAATGAAGACGGGATGAAATTTAAGTTATTCCTTCACGAATTTTCGAACTTTGGATCGAATGCTCTTCATCAAGTTCCGGACAAGTGTTGCATCGCATTTTTTTGACGCTTGAGCCCAAATTTTTTTGAACTCCTGCATGTTCCCAGCTGCCTTACCAGTCTTCTTGAAGACCCTCTTAACGATTGCCCAGTAACGTTCGATGGGTCGAAGCTGAGGGCAATTTGGTGGATTGATATTTTTCTCAACGAAATCTATACCCTTTTCCGCAAGCCAATTGAGAGTGGTTTTGGCAAAGTGAGCCGACGCTAAACCCGGCCAAAACAGTGGAGGTGTACTATGCTTCTTATATAAAGGCAACAATCTCTTCTGGAGACACTCAGATTGATAGATTTCCGCATGTATAGTTCCGGTAGTGTAAAAAATTGTTGACTTCAAACCACAGGAACATATTGCTTGCCATACCAGTACCTTTCGACCGAATTTCTCCACTTGAATCGACCTGTCCGCATCGCTCACATCCTCCCCAACGACGGCAGTAAAGTATTGTGGACCTGGAAGGGTTTTTGAGTCCTCCTTTACATAGGTCTCATCGTCCATCAAAACGCATGCATCCGGACGCTGCAAAAGACGCGAATACAATTTCCGGGCCCTTGTTGCTACTCGCTTCTTCTGTTCTGCACTTTGTTTCGAGATTTTCTGCTTCTTGTAGGTCTTCATATAGTTTTGCCTCTTGATACGCTGGATCATTCCGACACTCGTTCCTGCTTTTTTGGCCAAATCACGTATTGACATTGATTTGTTCTTCATGATTAGAGATACCACTTTCTGCTCCAGTTTTGGGTTGGAAGAACCGGGTTTTCTGCCTCTTCCTGGTAGCTCATCCAAAGAATAGTGTTCCCCAAACTTATCAATGATAGTTTTTACACTCGCATGATGAATTCCAAACCGCTTCGCCAATTTTCGCATAGTAATACCCTTCTCACTTAGCCATGTGTCCAGAACCTTAATTTTCACTTCCTTTTCAATACGCGACATTTTGAAAACGCAGAATTTGAACCGCACAAACAAGTAAACAAAAGAAAACTGACAGTCAAACGCACAGCATGCAGTGTTCAGAGCATAAAAAACCATCACAAATACATGCGTAAAACGCAAATGTATGTGGATAGCTTATATTCGATACACTCCTTAATATAGAAAAAAAAAAAATGTAAAAAACGAAATTAAAAATAAAGTCTCTACAAAAAAACCTTTTTTCACACACCATATAGACACGCCAAAAAACAAAAAAAAAAAAAGTAAAAAAAAAAAATTGTTTGCAAGGGAAGAAAAAAATATCGAACTATATTTATATAGAGCGTACTACCTAAAATATATTCATCTCATTCTGCTGTCATCCAATTTCAAACGTAAAAAAATGTTTAATTTCTCCAATAAATGGACGCAGCAGTAACCAAGAATATATAATCATGGTAAATAAAATTAGGTCTTGAATATAATTAAAAGCTACAAAAACGTTTCGGAGACTTAAAAATAATGAGCAGTCAGATTTTCAACGCAATTTCTTATCTTTGCACTACAAATTCGTCGTATTGATCTAACCGTACTAGGGAATATACTCGAGCCAGACTCCAAATTTTGCTCTTTAATTGCACTATATCCTCACACATTTTCGTTTCGTAATTGCACAAACCATAAAAATCCCACTTCACTTATTACACTACCCACTCGAGAATCTACGAATACGTGATAAAATACTAGAAAACCATGGGATTAATTTTCACAATAATTTAAATACGCTTGCACCTATTCTGAACCGTGTTTACAATCGACGTAGTCGCTTGATGTTGCCAAACTATTTTATTATGACTCTTATTCGAATGAAATGGGTTTGGCAGTACTTCAATATCACCTTTTTTGTGGGAGTGCTACAAAACGCCCAAAGTTTAACTATTTTATTGTTCTATAGATTAAATAAATAATAACATACTTCTAATTGTAGATTTTGTTCAATATTTACCGAGAAATAAAATTCCACATTTAATAATATTTTTCCATCTCTGTTGAATTTGGCGGCACTGCTCACATACTGTATAGCATACACATATACGCTAGTGTGCGTGTTCAATCATTCATAGAGCATTCTATGCCCAACGTTATGGTGAGTCTTGTTGTCAATATTAGCATGGAAGAATAACAAACAAACCCTTTCATTTTGTCTTGATTATATAGACTTCTCTGCCGCCATTAGTATTAGCATAGACTAACTCTAAGACCAGTAGGTCCCAAACAAAGTACGATTTTTTTTCTTGGCTCAGTCAGTACTAGCACATCGGTCCCAAGATCGGTCCCAAGCTTAATAATACGCCCCTAATAATGAACTCACACGAACACACTCTCAAATATTCTGTCAAAATAACACAGCAAATCAAAACAAAGGCGCAAATATGTATAGTTAGGTGCTGGTTTCAAGGGATTACTTGGAACAAGGGGGTCCAAAAAAGGTAAACCAATTTAAAACGGTAAGTGGAAAATGATTGTTGGTATTAGTAAGCAGTTTCACTAATACAATCGTTTTGCTGGTTGAAAATAAAAAACAAACCGCTGTCAACCTGAACAATTTGACAGCTGATCTCGTGGTTGAAAACAATAAACAAATCGATCCTATACGTGTAAAGCAGCACGCCAGTATTAGTGACATCTTACTTCGAGAAGTCTATCAGATAATGGGTAGTTTTTACCCATTTTCCAAACAACGTCGTTTTTGAAGATGAGTAAAAAAATACCCATTTTTGACATCTATGCCATATTTTCATAAATGGGTAAGTTGAGTTTACCCATTTAATGGGTTGACTCCCTTTTTGGGGAAATGGATGAAATTTTACCCATTAATGGGTTTTTGCTTCTACCGTGCAACCGAATTTAACGGTTCTCTGGACGAACCATTCACAATTTTGGAATTTTCAATGGCACTTCATTCATCGAACAACTCTGCTCCGGGAAGCGGTATGATTAAATTCAACCTTCTAAAAAATCTCCCCGATATCGCTAAAAGACGATTACTTAACCTGTACAACACTCTCATGGAATTAAATATAGTTCCACCCGCATGGAGGCAGGTTAAAGTAATAGCTATTCAATAGCCTGGGAAACCAGCGTCTGATTACAATTCTTACCGTCCGATCTCTATGCTATCATATATAAGGAAATTGTTAGAAAAAATGATCCTATCAAGACTTGACCGTTGGGTTGAATCAAACAACCTACTATCAAATACGCAATTTGGTTTCCGAAAGAGCAAAGGAACAAACGATTGTTTAGCGTTGCTTTTATCTGATATACAACTGAAGCAATTGGCTTCAGTATTTCTGGATATTAAGGGCGCATTTGATTCAGTTTCCATAGATATACTGGCAGATAGTCTGCACAGTAGTGGTTTGCCAGGAATTTTAAATAACTTTTTGTATAATTTACTGTCAGAGAAACAAATGACCTTTAATCTAGATCAACTGACAACTTCCAGAATTAGCTACTTGGGCTTACCCCAAGGCTCATGTCTAAGTCCCTTACTTTATAATTTTTATGTTAAAGATATTGATAACTGCTTGGAAAATAGATGCACGCTAAGACAACTTGCAGACGATGCTGTGATCTCCTTTAGAGGTCCACGTGCGGAAATCTTGCAAAGACCATTGAAAAAATTCCCTTGATAATCTGTCCATCTGGGCCAGAAATTTGGGGATCAAGTTTGCACCGCATAAAACCGAATTGGTAGTGTTGACTAGAAAGCGGTTCCCTGCCCAACTGCGTCTCAAGCTGTTGGGAAGAGACATCACCCAATCTTTGACCTTCAAATACCTTGGAGTAATGTTTGATTCGAAATGCACTTGGAGTACTCACATTGCGTATTTAAAACAGAAATGTCAACAAAGGATCAATTTTCTAAGATCAATTTCCGGGACATGGTGGAGTGCTCACCCGGAAGACCTCATTAAACTCTACAAAACAACTATTCTTTCAGTTATCGAATATGGCTCTTTTTGCTTCTTCTCGGCGAAAGGCCACCTCATCAAATTGGAACGCATTCAATATCGTTGTTTACGTATTGCCCTTGGCTGTATGCATTCACCGCATAATATGAGCCTGGAGGTTCTGGCAGGAGTAAAACCCTTACAGAACCGCTTCTGGGAGCTCTCATCTAGAATACCGATCAAGTGTGGAATCAGTAACAACCTTGTGATTAAAAACTTCGAAGAAATGCTCGAATTCAGTACCCAGTCTAGATTCTTACAAATCTATATTAACTACATGTCATCCGATATTAGTCTTCCATGCTATAATTCTCCTAGTGTACGCTTTCCTTATCACAGTTCCTCCATTGTCTATGATCTCTCCATGAAACAGGCTATTCAAGGAGTTCCAGATAAACATTGGCTTATTTTAATTCCCCATATCTTTATAAAAAAGTACAAACATGTCAGTTGCAATAGAAAAATCACTGATGGGTGACGCTTTGATGGATCCACTGGTTTCGGTGTTTATAATGAATACTCATCTGCCTTCCGGAAACATCAGGAATCTTGTTCCGTATATGTTGCTGAGCTGGCAGCAATGAATTTCGCATTGGGGATAGTTTCCGACATGCCCATAGACCTTCTCTTCCTCTTCTCGGATAGTCTCAGTTCTATTGAGGCCCTCCGGTCGATGAAAACAGTGAGGCACTCATCTTACTTTCTTTCAAAAATAAGGGGAGCAGATGTGTGCGTTGGTCGAAAGATCATTTAGAATTACTTTTGCATGGGTCCCCTAAAACTGCACAATTCCAGGTAATGAGAAGGCGGACTCTCTAGCAAGAGTGGGCGCAAAAGAAGGCGAGATTTTGAAAGAAGAATTTCACATGATAGATTTTTCCCATTAGTACGTCAGAGTTCTCTTCAACGTTGGCAAAACGATTGGACAAGTAATTCTCTTGGGCGGTGGTTACATTCCATTATTCCAAATGTTTCGTCGAGATCGTGGTTCAAAGGTCTGGATGTAAGTCGCGGTTTCATTCGTGTGATGTCAAGACTTGTGTTCAACCACTACTCGCTAGACGCACATCTCTACAGAATTAACCTTGTCGATGGCAACATTATGTAAGGTGCGGAACCGGTTATGATGACATCGATCACGCAGTTTGGCATTGCCCGAATATTGATGCCTCCAGAGCACGACTATTGGATGCCCTAGTGGCCCGAGGTAGACAACCCTCCCGCGAGGTAAGAGATGTTTTGGGAATGCGTGATCTCCCCTACATGCAAGCGATTTACGAATTCCTTTGTTTGTCTGATCTAAGAGTGTAATGTCATCACCCTCTCCCCTCCAGTCTAGTAAATTCCCTGCCATTGTGTCCCAGTTATACTATCCTTTTGTATCCGTGCTACTTGTACCTGCCCAGCAAGCAGTGGTCACCCATCTGCGGCTTAATTCCTGAAAGGGACTACAGGGACCGTGGATTTGGTAGATGTCGCAACCATGAGCAGCAAATAATACCTTCAATAAGTTACCTGCCTAGCCCCTTCCAAACGATCATGTGGCCCATTAACCTCGAGCTAGCCACGAGTAATTGGCACCCCATTTTACTAAAATGGAAAAATTATACATTATAAATAACAATATTGAATATTGGCTCCGTAAAGTGTTACACACGCCTGAGCCTAACAAATAAACGAACAGATTAAAAAAAAACATATGTTTACAGATTACGCTCGTTGGTAGTTACTCAAAACTGAGTAGAAAACGATTCAGTTTCGTTAAAAGTGGAACGACCCTAATTAGAGTATTTGAAGGGTTACTCATTTTTGATTAACTATGTCACCTGTCAAAATTAGAGTAAACATTACTCAATTCAACTAGCTTGTATTATCTCAAAACTGAGTAGAAAAAGACTCAGTTTCGTTAAAAGTGGAACTACCCTAATTAGAAAAGCTATAGGGTTACGCATGTATGATCAACTAGGTCACTTGTCAAAATTAGAGTTAACAGTATTCAGTATCTTATTTTAGCTGATGAAACAATCTGAGTAAACGCTACTCATTTCCATTAAAACCAGGACAGAGTGTTTTTGATGATATTTTTTTTTTAATTCCATAATTTATTTTATTTTATTTCTATAATTGATTTTTCCGGATCGTCCGCACTGGAAGAGCTTGACGGCGTTCGTCCGACGGGACTCTTGTAGTATTGGTGATACGGCTGTTCAAGCAGTTCAATTTTCGACATATCCCGGACCGAAGTTTGTGGAGATGTGAGAGCTAAATCCTTTTAAGTATCGATATTTTAGTTCTATTGACATAAAAAAAATATTTTCCTTACCTTTTAACTTCCGAACCGTTTCGGAATCCATTTCCGATGTATCGACTAAACCACAACCCAAATTTTTAAACAACCCAAATTTGAGTACGATTGACTCAAATTCGTCGGAAGTATGGCTACTCAAAAGTGAGTAAAGATGGTTGGGAGTAACACGTTGACAATTAGTAAACATCGATCGGATTCAAGTCGATGTTGACTGTTTGTCATCTTGCTACTACGAACTATCTTTACTCACTTTTGAGTAGCCATACTTCCGACGAATTTGAGTCAATCGTACTCAATTTGTTTAATAAACGCGCTACCAAACTCGGAATAGATAGCCTTGTTACCAGAGAGGAATTTGATAGTCAATTTTACCATGATGTCAAACCGACTATGCCATGACGACCGTGATGAATTCTTGACCATTTGCCATGAACGTGATGAATTCGACCATTTTCATGGTTTTTGTAACCATTATATGCGATAGTCATCCTGACCATGATTTAATTGCCCGTACAACGATGAAATTTTTCTCAGAGCAGTCTACCGTCCACTGGTTTGTTGTGTTTTTTATCGTGCGTTTTATTTCGTGCGACGTGCAAGAAAAATAAAAATGGCTGAAAAATCTTGATGTCGGAGCGCTATCGGTGAAAAATAATAGTTTGACGGTGATTTCGAGCAAATTCTAGCCTGAAACTTGGTGCCGTAGATGGACATTTCTAGGGTTTTTTTTTCTCATTAGGGCGAATCTACAATTGAGAGATTCTATCTGGGCTCGCACTCTTTCATTCATAAACCAATCACCTTTACGTTTTTCATTCTACTATTTGTAGAGTATGCTAGCCAGCACTGTTGTGTTTCGATCTGTACTAAAGAATCCCTTGAAAGTTTTATAATGGCGCTGTAATGAATGAAAGAGAGCGAGCCCGGAGTGAATCTCTCAATTGTAGATTCGCCCTAATGAAAAAAAAACCCTAGATTTATGTTGCGGATCCCTGAGTGGTGGAATTTTGCAATTTTGACCCAATAAAAGCGGAGTTTTTCCGAGTGTGGGTTTGTGTGGGTGGAGAGAGAGAGAGAGAGAGAGAGAGAGAGAGAGAGAGAGAGAGAGAGAGAGAAAGAGAAATAAAGTGGAGGGGAGCTGGGTGTGTGGTTTTACTCCTCTTCTCCCTTTTTGTTCCACAGATGCTCAATAAAATCTACTTGCAATTGGTAATGAACAGCTCTCATGTGTACTTGCGCGTACTGGTAAAGAAAAGCCGTGAAGTCGGTACATTTGGGACTGCTACATAGTCTTTTTCAACGTCGGAGAGATGGTCCCTCTCATCTTCTACAATCATGTTGTGCAGAATAATGCACGAACGCATGATAGTGGCCTGATCATCTTTTTGCCAGAGTCTAGCGGGATTTTTTTAGAATGGCGAAACGTGCCATTCCAAAAGCACGTTCGACAGCTTTTCGGGCTGCTCCTTGTTGAATTGCAAAATGCTGCGGAGAACGTAAGAACAGTCTAATTATATTTATTTAACTGATTTGGGGATTTTTTTAGAATTATTGATATTTAGAAAATCAGCTCTATTCCCGTTTTCGAACGAATCGCAGAATAACATTACCGTTTCCGTACGAATTCTATCTTCTTGTTGAGACTCAAATCGTATTAAAGAATTTCCGAAAAATCAAATCAGTTTTCTCCGAAACATCATTTCAGATCGCAAAATGTTCGCGTGGGTTTGTGGAAAATAGCAGCAGGAATACACGGACGAGATCTTTTTGCCTTCTAAAATGATGCGTTGGAGCAAACTGCTTTTATTTTTTTGGGAAATGCATCAATGCGATTTGAGCCTTAAGGTTTTGTACGAAAATGAGAATGCAAAAATTTGATTTGTACGAACATATCCGACTGGTACGTAAACGGAAATAGAGGTAAGATACACCGGGGCAAGTCGAAATGGTGGGACATGTTGAAATGGGTATGCTATCTGTAAGCAGAACTGAGTTATAAATGAATATGTGTTCAAATTTGTATTTTGCGATGGTGTACAGTGCTTACCTAACAATTTCAATTTTCCCCACCGTTTCAACTTGCCTCGGTGTACCTTAAATATTAATTTTGAAAGAAATACCGAATAATTATGCAAGAAAAAGCATATAGGTACCTTCCGTTTTTGTCCAACCGGCGAAGGAATCGTTTGGACAAGTGTTGCAAGGGGAGGGGGAATCCCGTCCGCTAAGTAATACCCCATAGTGTAGGTTCGCCCATTAATTTCAAACTCTACTACAGGAGTTTTGCCACTGTAGAGGTCTGAAAATAACGGTGAACGCTCCAACACATTGATGTCGTTTGAGGACCCTGGCATGCCAAAGAAGGCGTGCCATATCCATAGGTCATACGACGCTTCCAATACAATAGTGGGCTTTTTGTCTTTCCCCTTGTACTGGCCAGCCCAAGCAGTGGGGCAGTTTTTCCATTGCCAGTGGCAGAAGTCCAACGAACCCAACATCCCTGGGAATCCTCGTCTCTTGCCTTCATCCAACAGCCGTTTTACGTCGTCGTGGTTTGTGGATCGCAATTAGTGTGCTGCAAATACCTTAACAATGGTGTGGCAGAACTCCAACATGCAGATTAACGCAGTTGGCTCTGACATTCGACCGTATTCGTCGATCGCGTCTGCGGAGGACCCGTAGGCTAACTGAAGAATCGCCGTAGTGCACTTTTGGAATGTCGTTAGCCCTAGCATACCGGTAGCATCAGCACGAAGTAGGCATTTGCAGTCTGTACGTCCCTCACGATGCGCAGGAACAAGTTTCGACTCATCCGGAAACGTCTGCGAAATTGGTCCTCACTGTACTTTAATTTAATTGATAATCCGAAAAATAATCGTCTACCAGACGTTGCGCTCCTTCTTGCGCCAACCTGTCAATATTAGGTCGTTTCGTGCCTCTTCCCTCGTTTTCACGAATGCATTCCATTTCAGGTAGCATTGCGTGAGTCTGGACTAGCATCTGGCTAATCAATTCAAGTTCATCGTCTCTGGAATCCGAGAATAACACAGAAAACTTCTCCATTTCTTCTTTTCGACTTTCACTAGAAGGCGACGATGTTAATGACGTTCAATAACCACTGTTGTCAAAATGTTTACTTCTACTCTGAAAAAAATTCTATCGTTATACCGACAATTATATCATAGTAAGGATGACTATCGCATATAATGGTTACAATAACCATGAAAATGGTCGAATTCACCACATTCATGGAATTCTTGACTATGATCATGGTAACAAGGACTATTACGACATTATGGCAAATGTTGGATCAACTATTTTTAATGGTCGTTTTAAACATGATCATAGTCGGTTCAAAGTCACTATACTGCAATAGTCATCATAACCCCCAATAATGGTAAACTTGACTAACAAATTTGTCTCTGTGTACCTTTCTACCGGTACGGAATAGGGTAACTAAATTGATCACCGCTATAGCAACGACCGATGTGGAGAAGGGTGGCTAAACTAAAATGAGAGCGCTGCAGCGCTTCTGAAATAGCAGCGCTACTGTTGCCCACCGTTAATTATGCTCTTAGAAATAGCGTGTATAGTACGTTCACACTACGCTCTATATTACGTGATATTGCAAGTTGATATCGATATCAAGTGGAGGTGTTCACACTACACAGGCTTGATATAGTTTGACGTTTGGAAAAGTGACAATGAAGAAAACAATAATATTAAGTAAACTGATCTGTATTACATGTTCTATACAAAAAGATCTGATTTTAATGAACTACAGTTTCAAAGTACCATTTGCTCCATTAATTCGTTTCTTTACGGTTACGGTCCTCTGATTCCCAATTTTCTATTAGGAAAATTAAGTGCAACGTTGATAGCATCGAAAAATTTGCTTAAATCTTCTCGATGTCAAATAGTCGATCAAAATCAAAACCGACATGAGTGAAGAATAATTCTGTTGAAGTTTGCCTTCTGATCTAGCTTTCAGACTATTATGAGAATATTTGATTGTTAAATTTTTTTTCGCAGTTTATCTACAAAGGGAAAAGCCTTCAAACAAACCGATTATCTGATACAGCACCCCGACACACGTACCCGCTAACGAAAATTGTACCTGCAAAATTAACCAATATATGATGAAAATGGTTTTTTCACCTGACAAAAAAATTCTGTCGAGGATCTAATTGGGTGCAAAATCTGCAATATGGTTAGCGAATAATAATTTCGCTTCAGTTTGTTTCATTCGAGGAACATGCACACTGAAAATAAATCAATAATTTTTATTATTAAAATTGGCACTTAAATCGGTCAATTTTTGCTTCGAATTGAAATCATGTGAGCCAGTAGGATTTTCATTTACCGCACATAATTTTCAACACCCGTCGCCTAATACACAGGTTCGTTTCCAATGAGACTGATGTGGTCCGCATATAATTTTCAATGGGGCGAGAAATGTCATTCAAGTGTGTTTTCACTTTGTCCTGTTCTATCCATTTCGTACTGGAAACGAACTAGATAACAGTGCGCGAAAAACAATCAGCTGCTTTGTCGTTCTTGAAGAAAAAAAAACTGCAAAATTGAAGCAAAGAAGCAAAGTGAAGTTTACCGTGCGGTGGCTGAGGTACTTGGTTTGCCCGCGGAAGTCACTGAACTTTTTGAAGGTATTAAATTACTATACACTTATGGGAATTTCATTTCATTGACTATTGTTTTTAATTGTTCCGATAACCTCAAAATTGTGCAGTTTACCGTGTCCATGGTTTTTTTTACCATGACTCAAAAAATTAGGTGACCACCATCATGGTTACGGGAACAATTACAACATTTATTGTCTCTAAATGCAGTACTAAAAAACGAGAAAAACAATAATATAAAGGAAATTGTATTTTGTCAGCCCATCAATTCTTTATTTTTCAGTTGAATCTTTAGAGACTCCGGGTCCAGGTTTTTCAGGCAATCCGATATATTACCATTGAATCCATATATTCTTCCGAAAATGTGTTTGTTTTTGTAGCCGTGATATTTGAAACAGGAAGTCGAATGAGATAATTTACAATATTGATAAGAACTTTTTTAAATATTCGTCTTGACAAGTGGTGCCGATTGTTTAACTTGTTTAGTGCAAAACTTTTGTTTCGGTTGTAAATCCTGCTATTTTCTATAAGCGGGAAGTATATTGAGGGCCGTTGCAAGAAGCTACAATTAAAAAAGAAAGTAAACGTTTTGAACAAAACATTCCAGGTACATGTGGAACCAGGAACAGAGTTTGGAAAAGTGAGAAAGCATGATATGGAAAAAAGATCGAAGACCGAAACATCCAGATAGCTAGGGCGGAAGCTCTACGGCTCGTGCTGGAGTGAAAGGGCTTCCGATTTATTCTACCGGTGGAACAGAATACTTCGGAACAACAAGCAAGAATGAATGAAGAGGTTGCCATACACACTTCCTTGCCCTGATACAAAGTGTTAAACTAACAGGATTATCGTACTGAATAAAATTACCAATTACCAACTACCAATTACACACGTCCTTCGATGGACTGGATCGAACAAAATCGGTACTGCTGTTTTTTTTTTGGATTCTTCAGTGCGAGTGGTTCAGAAATTTCTAAAGGTACGTTGTTGTGATGGTCTTCTTTAAAGCAGTTCAGGCCCGGGAGATATTTGAGATAAGTTATCGTGACAAAACGTTCTAGCATTGGATCGGTTGGTAAAGCTGGTGGTAGCGACGATGTTGTGAAAATCCTCACAACAAACGTGGCTATCCGGAACTGGTTGGTCCACTATTATTTATTTATTTATTTATTATGATTGTTTTCATCTGACATCGTGGTCTTGATGAAATTAATTTAAACTAATTAATTAAAAATACGCGAACTATACAAGCGTTGTCTAAATGTCTCAGTCGTCAAATTAAAATCAAAAACGTTACATGCTTCTACAAATAGTCTACATATAGAATTGATGGGATCATTTGCTGCATAGTCAGTATTCCTTGGTGGTACCTGTAACAATTCTCTGGATCGCAAAAGACGTTCCGGGGCGTAAAAACGAACACGCTCGAGCAGAGCGGGACAATCAACTTCGCCTTTGATTATTTTAGCTCCGTAAACCGTAAAGTGGTTCAATTCCCAGCAATGCACAGCGTAAGAGCGTATCTGACAAACTTCCGTTGAACAGCTTCGATTCTCGTGCTCCAAATTGCCTCATACGGTGACCACACTATCGATGCAAATTCCAGAATGGATCTGACTAGTGAACAGTAGAGAGAGCGCAAACACAATGGGTCGTTGAAATCTTTGCTAATTTTTGAAATAAATCCTAACTGGCGATTAGCTTTGTCCACGATGGCAGAGTAATGGAGTTTGAATGTCAATTTGCAATCCAACAGCACGCCGAGATCTCTAACCTTTTCCACACGTTCAAGTTGCTGCCCATCTATGTTGTAGTCGTACAGAATTGGGGATTTTCGCCGGCAGTAGGAAATGACACAGCACTTGGAGACGCTTATTCGGAGGTAGTTCTTGCAACACCACCGCGCAAAGCAGTTTAGAAGTCCCTGAAGTTCTCTGCAATCCACTTCGTTACGAATTACGAGGAAAACCTTCAGATCATCGGCATAGATAAGTAAACCTCCATTTGCAAGCAGAATAGTCACATCGTTAAAAAATAACGAGAACAGCAGTGGACCTAAATTGCTTCCCTGTGGCACACCGGATGCAGGAGTGAAAGACAGAGATTCTACTGATCCTATCTTCACACAGAGGCTTCTATTGCCAAGGTACGAATGTAGCCAATTGCACATCCTTTCCGAAACACCCAATCGAAGTAGTTTGGCTAGAAGAACATCATGGTTCACAGTGTCGAAGGCAGCCTTGATATCGGTATATATAGCATCTACTTGCGCACCGTTGTCCATAGCACTGATGCAGGTCGATGTGAAATCGCATAAATTACTGTCCACCGATCGCTTTGGGAAGAAACCATGCTGTTTTTCACTAATGTAAGCGCTGCACGAACCGAACATCACTTTGTATACGATGGTTTCCAAGCATTTTGAACCCGCTGAAAGGGAAGTTATTCCACGGTAGTTGGATACATCCGTCTTGTCACCCTTCTTAAAAACAGGCCGCATATGGGACCTCTTCCAAACAACTGGAAACTCCTGCTGTTGAAGCGATTGGTTGAAAACAGCTACGAGTGGTGCCATCAACGAAGCACCACATTTTTTGAAGATGCAGGCAGGGATTCCATCGGGTCCAGGACAATAGGACGCCTTAAGCTTCTGTAACGCAAACTCCACCATTTGCTCATCAACTTGGAAGACATCTAGATCAACCACATCTCGTGGTACAATATGATTGGCAGCATCAATTTCCTCGGCGGTTGGCACATGGCTCACAAACACATTGGAAAACTGCTGGGCAAAAAGATCACATTTTTCCCTGGCACTGCTTGCGTTGACGTCACCAAGGTGCATCGACGAGGGAAGTCCGGTCTCCTTTCGCTTCGAATTGACAAAAACTCCAGAATCGCTTTGGGTTACGACGAAGATCCTCTTGCTTTCTTCTCACGTAGCGTTTGTATAGAAAACGGTTGTATCCACGGTAGATACGACTTGCCTCATCAAATTGTCGTTTTGAGAACGGACACCTTCGGCGACAGTACTGCTGCAGCAACCTGAAACGTCGACGACGCAGAATACCGAGATGTGGGTTGGACCATGCCGGTTTCATTGGCGGTCTGTTCAACGGGACTGTTTGGATGATACAGTTAAGAAGGATACTGTTGAATGAACTAATTGCAGCATCCACATTCACGCTCTCATAAACTGTGGACCAATCACTCTGCGAAAGTAGAGCGTTCATCGTTTCAAAATCGCCACGACGGAAGTCACGGCCCGAGAGATCTACTTCTTCGTGATACAAAACTGGTGATGGAAATGCCACAGAGAATTCTAGAGCTGGATGGTAGCGATCGAGGGGGACCACATGTTCTGTCGCTAGCGTAGCAAATCCATTGGTCATGTTTGAGTCGTTGCTGAAGATAAGGTCTAATATGCGATCATTGCTGTTGCGAATTAGGTTGCGTTGCCGTAGTCCGTGAAATTCCATGTTGTCGAGAAGAGTTTGAGTAGCTGTAGAAATCTGTGACTGAAGTGGATCAACGAAAGCGTACCTGATGCTTGATTGCCATACGAGACGAGGTTGATTGAAATCCCCAAATAGAATCATTGGGCTCGTATCCCTCTGCAAACTACAGACTTCAGATACCGTATCAAGGTGAGACTGCATGTGTATTATGTCCTGACTTTTTTCCGGTGGAATATACAGGACGCCGACAAACAAATCAGTCGCTTGACCAGTAACTTTTACCCACAGATGTTCGATATTTGTGCTGTTAGGATGTTGAACGAGTGATGATCCAAATCTTTCATTAACGGCGATCAAAACACCACCTCCACGGCGGCGGGAGCTTTGCGTAGAGCAACGATCAACGCGAAATACACTGTAATCGCCGCAGAACACCTGTCGAGATTGTATTTGATCGTCTAGCCATGTTTCGGTGAAAACGTAGATATCGTAGTCCAATTTGGATGTAGAGAGGAACACATCATCAGTTTTTGTCCTTAGACCGCGAACATTCTGGTAGTAGATTCGCAGATCAGCAGTCGTGTGAGCGGCTCCAGAGCAACTGTTCATAGCTGGTTCAGGTGTACTAAAACTTGAAGGAACGTCAGGCAGAGAAGAGTTGTGGGTAGGAAGATTCGAGGTCTGAGGCTGACCATACTTGCCTTCAATCGGTGCTTGGAAGACCCCATCATCCAACCCACACAAAGGCCCGGAACGACTGGAGGACGTTGACTGCAGTGGCACGACTGTAATGGGAGGACTAGGGGCTTCCATAGTACTTGTTGGCATGGTGCGTTCCGGTGATGAATGGGGACAGCGGGTTCTCAATAGATTTCCATCATGGCGATTCGGAGTAGATAAGCTGTAGAAGCGGGAAGAAGCATCACTAGGACTAGGGACTTCCATAATACTGGTTGAAATTATGCGTTCCGGCAAAGAGTGGCGGTAGCAGGTTCTTGATGCAATTCCGTCATGGCGATATGGATCAGTTATGCTGTAGAAACGGGAAGGAGCATCACCAAGAGTATGTTCTTCAACATTGAAATTCAAATTGTACTTGCCTTTGCAAGCTTTTTGGAAGACCCCTTCACGTTCCTTAACTGCAGGACCGAGACGACTGAGATGATCGCCGGCAGCACACAGAGGGACTGAGTTGAGGAGATCAGGGGCTTCCAAGAAGCTTTCTACGGTGCGTCTCGGTTGATGACTCTGTCCAATCTGTTGATGACTGATGAAGACGGCATATTGATGAACTGATGATGATGATGATGATGATTGTTGATTGGTTATTCCATCGGAGTATGGTTGACAGCTGGCGAGGATGCAATCATCGAAGGGTTCCCAACGTCTATTCGAGGAAATTTCGCCGGCCCCCAAAAACCCGGTCGGGTTGGGGGTTCAAACTCCCAAAAAAACCTGGCAGATAGATGGGTCCAGTGCTTTGTCCTTCAACACTTTTTCAAGTCCCTCTTTGAACGAGATGAAGGCGAATTGTTTCAAGTCGGCATCTTTACGTACAAGTTTCCGCACTTCGATAGACTGCTGTGTTTGTAGGCAATTTTTCACAAGCTCGCCGATATCCTCCTCCGTAACATGTGGAGCAATCCTGGACAAATATAGCCAAAACCTCTCTGGTGGCTTCGCAACGGTCTCCACTGTTAGACTCCTAGTTTCAATCGTTTTTGTACCTCCAAGCAGCACCAAATCGGGGCGTGATTTCGGTGTATCTTTCGCAGCAATATTTCTGTTTCTTTTAATACTTGGCCATGCAGTACGACCTCGATCCAGACCAGTTGAATCATTGGATTGCCGTTTTTCGGCCAATGACTTTGTGAGCTCATTATTTTCCTTGATTCCAGTTTTCAATTCATTCAGTGAATCACGAAAAGCTTCCGAAACGGCATCCACAACATCTTTAGTCGATTTTATGGGGTTTTGTTTCAGGTACTCGAGATGATCTATGCAATGGTCACAGAACCATAAAATGTTCGTGTTTTCATTCACGGTTTCCATGCTCGGTCTTTTCAGGCCAACACATTTAAGTGTGCAGATTGGTGGCAAAATCCGCACTGAATGACCTCAATGGTTTTGATCGGCTTAGTGCACTGGCTGCAACTTGAATCCATTTTCGCTAGTGGCCGGCAGATGGACGATATGTATGCTTTGCTGAATAGTCGACTCTACGTAAAGCGGGCGGCAAAGCTTGGCTGGAAGTTTACTTTGGAATCCGCCAGATGTCGCTGCGATCGAAAAAATCGACGTGAGAGGTAGGTATAGGATTGATAATGAGCTTCGCAACACAAAACAAAAACACTTCGACACTTCAATTGACCGATAATTACATTCGGTTTAATATCACCACGGCGCGACGAATTATGCGAACACTAATAATATAGATAAGCAGCAAAATAAACAAACTCAAAAACAACGGATTAGCGATTTTATAACTTATATGGCACGGTAAACAAGAGTGAATTTTCACTACCGATATCACTTAAGCTTTCATACACAACAGTGTTTCTCAACTCAAATGCACAATTTACCAAATTATGGAAGTGAGCTCGGGATGAAGGCTGACAGTGCCGGCCAGGTGATCGGCACGGCCTTTGCCGATTGGTCGATTTTCTCAAGGATCTTAAGTTGAATATTCTCTTTGGGAAGAGGATGCTTTCGTTTTTGGAAAAGATAGAACTGGTGAAATGTAAAGAAAATTTAAAATACAAGTATATGGGTTTTTATAATATTTAGAGAGGGGGGGAAATTTTTTTGGGGGGGAGGTTTTTTTTGGGGGGTTGTGGGGGGGTTCCCCGGAGTGGCCCTGGAATTGAAAATGGAAAGGGGGATAAATATGGTGATTTATTGTGTATTATTTTTTTTTTTTTTTTTTTTTTTTTTTTTTTTTTTATTATTATTTGGTGTGGGTGTGGGTTGGTGGCTTGTTGGCGGGCAAATCTAGAGGGGGAGGGGGGGGGGGGGGGGGGGGGTTGTTTTTTTTGTTGGGGGAGACTTCCCGAGTAGAGTCTGAGATCAAATAGAAAACTAAATATGATGTTGTGATATTGCCGAAGATGATTACTCAGGTTGCTGTTGGTTTGGTCGTTTTAACGGTTAAAAGATCAAAATTGACAGCAAAACTTTATTCCTGTGACATCAAATTTAAAACTGATCCTGCTATCAGTGAGAGCAAATTGAAAAGTCATGTTGCTGTACATTTTTTCCTGTTGATAACAAAATGAGTTTTCCACTTGATGATCTGTCAAGACAATGAAAACAAAACTTCTTTTCTCAAAGAAAAGTGAACGCAAGATTACAGCGAGATGATAACTGATTTTGAAATCAAATTTGAAAATTAGGAAGTGAAATCAAATTTGGATTTCAACTTGATGTTGATATCAAAATAAGTTTTCGAATTGATATCTTTATGATGTTAGACTTTACTCGGGTTGCCTATCTAAAAACGGTGACTCTGATGCTGTTGTTGGACATACCGGAAGTCGACGTGAAGGATTGCAACTTCGATGTGCTTACCATTTCCGGTCCTCTTTGTGATTGGGGAAAGTTGCGTCGGTATGTGAAGTCCCACTTACAAATGAACAACATTCGTTTTTCCATCCAGATTAGATTGAAAGATGATTCCGAAGCTATTTGTCGGGCAAACTTCAGTCTATTACGTCGATTCACATGCCTACAAGTGTCTGGAATTGCTTACATGAATGACGATGTTCCCCGTCAGTTAAACGAAGCAGCAGAAAAACGGCAGGGGAATCATGCTGAAACGCTTAATGGAAGAAATTAAGCCTGAGTTTCATCAGGAATCCCTCGGAATTCTCGTACGATGCGCAAGATTTGCATGCATTATTTGCCGTGAGTTTAGATTTCTTTGTTTTACGCAAAATTGCCGCATAATTGATTCCATTTGATTTGCACAATCATCGCGAATGACGTGACAATTTTATGACAGTGAGTCAGCTCATCTCATCCGCAGCGTGGAATCAGGAGGAAAGTACACTATGGTTTTTTTGCACGGTTTTTTTTTTGCACGGTTTGTTTTCGGCGATAACTCCAGAACGGAACAATCGACCTGATTCGAATCACATTTTTCATTTTGGGCAAACAGTAATCATATGGCAGTTTTTCAAAATTCACAATTTTTGGTGTAAATTCTCAAAATTTTAAAAATTGCATTTTGACCATTGCATGAAGAGGTAACACGTGCAAACAAAATCGATGTTATTTAAAATGTGTATGCATGTGAATTTATCAACTCTATTTAGTCTTTTTTTTACACGGTTTCATAGTTAAAGTAGAACGTATCCCCCGTGCATACAAAAACCTTAGTGTATTTTCCAATCGGCTAAGCAAACTTAAACGACCTGCAACGGCAAATTCCACTCAACGGTAGCAACGCATGGCAGCATATCGGTGCGATTCGGCGATCGTAACGATGCAGTTCTATTTACTACCAATATCAGCTATATGCCTCGAAATAGCCTGCAGTGCTCCGATAGATCTATAGTCACTCCCTTAAATGTTACTACAATTGCGGGGCACTTATGACCTACAACCCTCATACGAAAACGTTCTTAAATTTGTCATCCGCATTTTTTCACCGAGATATTATTATTAAGCTAGCTTGGGATATAGCTTGGGACCGAGCTTGGGACCGATGTGCTAGAACTGACTGAGCCAGAAAAAACCGTATTTGTTCGGGACCTACTGGTCTTAGAGTTAGTCTGTGCAGATACTATGCATTGTGCGAAAGCTGCTCGCGTCTGTTGTGCAGCGATGATAGAAGTGTGTCTCATTAAATCATTTTGGTGTCCTCAGCGCATTTTTGACGTAGGACTACGTCTGTGTTTTCAATACTGGGGTACACGTTCGAATTGCGAAATTTTGGAGCGTCACGAAAAATATATAGGTTTTGAACGTTAATAACTAAATTAGAAATTATGAATTTTAAGAGAATAATTTGTTTGTGGGGGAAAAGGTGTGAATTAAGAAGAGGGGTGTGTTTGTTTTTTTTTTGGGGGGGGATTGTAAGTCATTCCACGATTGATTTCCAAAATGTTTGCACCAATCGATCGGAACATTTTCTACGCTTCGATTTAAATATATGTATAAAACTATTGATTTTTAACATGTAACTAATAAAATTAACGCAAATATGAAGTGATGTCTTATAATATCGATTTTTCATAGTAAATTTACCAAATGCACAGTACTTTCCGCGCACAGACTTCATATTTAAGTAAGAAACGTCTCCTAGGCAGCCATGAATGTTATATAAGGGGTACACCTTCACATTTTGATTTAGTTTTCCGGCGGACGTGGAGCTGTGCGGAGTAAGATCTGCAGTTGGATCGTAGTTGGCGGCAGCACTGGCAAGCAGTCGCTGCCCAGAGAGGCGTTGATGCAGTTGGCTATTGTTGCCGATGCTCCCGTCAACCTCGCTGCGAGAACATGGCTGCTGAAGCCAACAAGTTGGCGGGAAAAAGCCGCCCGTGACAACGAGACAAGAATCAATCATCCCGCGAGATGAACCAAGAAAGAAAGCCCAAGTTCAATCGCGAACTGTTTCTCCCCCGTCAACTAAATCCGTCCTTTTTAGGACGACCAAATTGGTTTGCCAACTAAAGAGTTTATTTTGTTGAAATTTTCTCTTGTGCTGTTTGAAATTAATTTCAATTACCGCGCCCCGGCTGAACATAGCCCTGTCCCGTAGTAAATGACAAAGAACGTTGAACAACCAACGTATAGAACTCGAGCCGAACAGCGACACTTCAGACCGACCATGTGGTTGAGTTCGTTGTAGTTCCTAGTTGTGCATAGCGGATTAGTTGCTGGCGGTGGCAAGCATATTAGAAATGTTTCGTTTAAGAAAATCATCCGTCTAGCGTGTAATAATTAAAACTAATTATTGTGACGCAATAATTGAAGTTCATCCCTTTTGATGCAATTTGTAACACATTGCTTTCGTTGGTACCGCCTTTTTTCGAGCACTAGCATCCAATGACTTTACGTTATAGCTTTTAGCAGAACATTTTGATTCAGTCTTACGACAGTCGTTGAGCTGTGCAGTGGCTGTAGGATCGCAGTTGGCGGTGGCGAGCAGCCGTTGCCCAGAGAGGCGTTGTTGCAGTTGGCTGTTGTTGCCGATGCTCCCGTCAACCTCGCTGCGAGATACATGGCTGCTGGCTGCTGACAAGTTGGCGGGAAAAAGCCGCCCGTGACAACGAGACAAGAATCAATCATCCCGCGCGATGAACCAAGAAAGAAAGCCCAAGTTCAATCGCGAACCATGTTTCTCCCCGTCAACTAAATCCGCCCTTTTCAGGACGACCAAATTGGTTTGCCAACTGAAGAGTTCGTTTGGATGAATTTTTCTCTTGTGCTGTTTGAAATTTCCATTACCGCGACCCGGCTGAACATGGCATTGCTTTAAACGCCGCGTCCCGGAGTAAATGGCAAAGCGTGTTGAACAAACAATGAACCAACAGATCCATAACTATCTTCTACGCGTTAGAGATAGTGGCCCTCTCAACCATCGTAGAAAATACAACCGGGGCCGTACCATAATTAAGAGCCACCAAATGCTTTCTAGAGAGTGTACAATAGAATTTTCTTGGCCCTTTTCAGGACTGACTTAAATCAAATAGCGGATGGCCCTGACTGTGTATGGGAATTAGATCGCTGCGTAGTCCTACGTCACCTTTGCGCACAACCCCATTGGGCTGTACCTTGTAGTTTTTGTAGAAGACACCAAAACGATCTAACATAAAGGCTCTCTTCTACATTGATTTTCGTACAACGATAAATTTTCACGCATGGTAAGTTCCAAAATGAGTTACCATCAAGTAGTAGTCAAAACTAACATGTCCAACAACCTTGTTGTTAAAAATACCATGATGATAGTTGAATGAACTAACTAACATACGTTGTTTAACGGTGAATCATAGTCGGTTCAAAATCACTTTACTGTCATCCCAAGTAACAATCAGAATGCGTTGAAGATTTATTGAAATTTTATCATTGTTCTAACATTGCTTTTGTTGCAGCTTGTGGGTTTGTTACAGTTTTATGTGATTGTCATAAAATCAGGCTCGGAAGTATAATATAAAACTATTTTATGATTACCAAAACAAAACTCAGGCGTCATAGTATTTACGTAAGCCCTAAGGTGGTTCTGTATTCGTCCTAAAAATTATAGAATAAAACCAGAATATATCATGCAACTTAGTTTTACGAAGGTTATGTTTGATAGCCGTTATAAAATTTGAAATGCTTGATCAAAGTTTTTTTGCAGCTGTGATTTATATCATAGGTGCGTCATAGATGCGATAGATTAAGATTCACAGAGTGAACAATATGTCGATTTCACTTTGAATCACGTCTACGTCAAAATGAGTGTGTGGAAATTGTATAAAGCGAGTGGAACGTTTAAACGAAAAGTGAAGGCGAATGTTCGACAGATCTCTCATAAAACTCATAAAACCAACAAGCATGATATAAAGACACCATAAAACCATAAAACGTTACGCTCTCAATAAGGGTTTGAAGATCTCTAGATAAAACCACTAGTTTTATGTTGTGCTTTAGTATTCTAATATAGGGCAGCAATGAGTGGCATTGAAGCATTTTTGAGGAGCGGCAAGTTATAAAGAAAAAATTTCGGTGGAAAATTTCACTGAATATGAAATACAAATCCTTTATTTCCAGCAAACATAGAAATAATATACAGCTACTGATTACTAAATAATGAGTGTCTAGTTATTGTTTAGCGATAGTCACCGGATTTACCTATATTGATTTACTTTTATACTTTTTCGAAATAAAGCGCTAATGCAAATTTATTATAAAAATTAAGTTATTATCGAATGCATATAGCGCATTAAATATATGCTTCTTTTTCGTATACTATTCACCATAAATTCCGCACGGCATGGTCACAAGCATATACAGGTGGGTTACATAAAGGATGGAAAATTATTTTATTTTCAATGTGCGCGGATTATTGATTTTTATCACAGCAATAGGTCAAGCGGGGAAACTTGTAAAACATTGCAGCCCTTCCTTCTCGTTTGCCGATGAGCAAGCGCAAGCGATAATTTTCGAGCCAGACGCACAATCGCGAGAAAACGAGAAACCGAAAAACACAACCGTACCTGCTGCTCAATCGAACTTGAATATCCGAATGCAATCATTTTGGTTCAAATCGTGTGCTTTATACTGGTGTTGATAGCATTGCCTCAAAAGAAGAGAGGCACAAACATGCCGAACGAACCGAATTTCACAAGAGGGGCGGGCTTAAGTTATAAAACCAGACACCGGCAACAAAGCAAAATAAATTTTCAGCTGAGGGGTGTGGCTATGGATACAGCCATACCTGAAACGTAACCAAGTGAAATAAGAAGAAGACAATTTGTTACCCTTTTTTGAGGACCGGGAGAGGGAAAACCACATTTTCAACCTGTTCGTATGCAGATTTGTATGGGAGCATAAGTAGGTCATGTTTAAGTTAATAATTGAACTATTTATACTGGTAGCACTTAATTGAAATTTTAATCAAAAACATTTGTAAGTTTTTCTGATCAAATGGTGTATAGAAGAGGGAAGAGGAGGGGAGGAGAAGAGGGGAAGGGGGGAGGGAGGAGGGAGAAAGGATAATTGGGGGTAAAAAATGTTTTTTTTTTTTTTTTTTTTTTTTTTTTTTTTTTTTTTTTTTTTTTTTTTTTTTTTGTTTGGGAAACTAGGAGAATTTAAAATTAACACTTCATATGATCACTTTAACAAAAATAAAAATAAAATATTGAAGCACTTTTTCAAAATTATCACTAGTAAACGCGAGCAAATTCCTTTAAATTCCACTATAGGAAGCTCCTCTTTTGACAGATAGGCCTATTTCGTCTGCGACTTACAGACTTCTTCAGTGTCGAGTGCTCGACTTGAAGGGAACATCACAGTAGGTCTAGTATTTATAGTAGGTTTGTTGATACCTGAATGTATGAGGTAGAGTGTGTGAGGGGGTATACTGAATGTGTTTATGTGTGCACCTCAAAGGTTGTTTGGTACCTCAAAGGTTGTTTGTTGAAATGAAAGGATATTAATTCCTACTTCGTTTGAAGGTAGTCAAATTGGCGTTGTGTTGTTTTTGTGATGTTGGTAGAAATTTAAACAGCCACGAATATCCGTTTCCTTGATCTTTGTTAAGCAATTTTTTGGAATTTTGTTTGTGGATTGCTATGCTTTCCGCTACATTTAGTTTCCAAGGGTTTTTTATATGCCTCAAAATTTGTATGTTATTTAAGTTTAAAAAATGTTCTTCGTTGAATATATGTTCAGCTACTTTTGATTTAAAATGGTGTATGATCCCTTTTTCAGTGTCTTTGTTTGCTTTTGTGACTTCTGCAATATGTTCTTTGAAACGAATATTGAGATTACGTTTAGTTTGTCCAATGTAAACTTTTCCGCAATGGTCACAAGTTATTTTGTAGACCCCGGATTTGCTAAGACTCTCAATGGGGTCTTTAGCAGAACCTAAGAGAGTTTTAAGCTGATTATTTTTACTAGTAAAAACTATTTCAAAACCAAAATTCCGTAGGATTGGCCGTAATTGTGTAGTGTGGCTATCGTGTGTCATTGCTATTCTTTTAAGTTGGGGTTGTGTTTCTGTTAGTGTGGTGAGGGATTCTTTGTATTGTTTTTGTGTTTTTTTTTTGTTGATTACGTTTTGTATTAGTCTTCGGGAGTAACCATTTAAGTGTGCTGTGTCAAAAATGTATTCGAGTTCTTTAGATTTGCCGTTTGGACTTAGTGGTAATGTCTGTATTCTGTGAATCATGTGATTAAATGATGCTATTTTGTGTTGGTATGAATGATTAGACGTATGTGGTATTGTACGTTGTGTATTTGTTGGTTTTCTGTTAATATCAAATGAGAGTTTAGATTGTTCTTGTACTACAAGCAAGTCTAAGAATGGTAATTTATTGTCATTTTCAATTTCATAAGTGAATTCAATGTTTTTATGTGAGTTGTTTAAAGTGTTTAGGGTGAGAGGTAGGAGATCTTTCTTTAAAATGCAAAACACATCATCAACGTATCTACACCAACGGTTTTCGAAATTTTCCATAAATATTTCGCTCAGAAAAGGGGAAAGGGGGTTACCCATAGGGGCGCCTTTTAATTGTTTATAATGTTCGTTTCTGAAAGAAAAATAATTTTCTTCCATGCAAAGTTGTGTAAGTTTTATGTATGAACGTACTTTTTTCTTCCATGCCATGTCGTCATTTTGAAAGAGTAACCAATTCTCTAATAAGTTTAAAGTTTCTTTTACTGGAATACTAGGAAAGAGGGATTTGACGTCAAGCGATACTAAAATTTCATCTTCATTTATGTCTACGTTATGGACGAGCTCTGTGAAATGTTGTGAGTTTTTAATTGCTCGACTGAAAAATTGTTTTGGTATGTTTCTAAATTCGTTAACTAACCATTTTGCTATTTTATGGGTGGGTGATCCTATTGCTGAAATAATTTCACGCATTTCGTTGCCAGGTTTGTGAACTTTTGGAAGACCTTTAATAGTAGGCAATGAAGGATTTGATTCTTTAAGATTGTTAATTTCATTACCAAATGATAATTTGCACTCTTTGAGTGTTTTTTCCACGCACGGAGAATACAAATATAATAATTAGAGTATGTTAACAGTGTTTATTTTGAATATTTCAGATCTGCCGAGCATTTTTTTCACTCCCGCAGAAGAGCTGCTAAAGGCGATAGCTTCAAAAAGTTGGGATAGTGATCGCATCGGAAACTATCTTCAACCAACTTTACGACTGGCGGTCGAAAGAGGTTGAAAAAACTATTCTCGGCGATTTGAGTCTCCCTCTTGAATTCCTGGAGTGCTGGCAAGGTAAATTCTATGAAATTTCTTTATATTTATACTGTACCATGTAATGTTTTCATGTTCGCAATTATCTTTTACAGTTTGCGGATTTTCAACTGAAGAGTTGGAGAGGGTGACCATTGATGAGGTTTCGTTGCTGTTTTCCCAATCTCAGACCACCTGGAACGCCGATGAAATATTTCGCAGGATTTTAAGCTGGAGGGTACAGAAGGTATGTATGTAGGTGGTTGAACGCAGGATAATCCGTTGACCGAAAATCAATTTTCTCCTGATCTGTGTACGTTAAACTTAACGTCGGAGAAGGTGCGTTGGAATCGCTATACAGCGCACTACCTCCGACATTAGGTTTAACGTATAGATGAAGCGCGCAATCTTGCGCGCAAAATAGTTGCGTGGATTTTTTCGCGTTGGCCCACAAATGGTCGGGGTACAACCTCTATACACTGATAGGCAAAATAAAGTGCCCACCTCATCGTTTTTTCAATTTCTCTCATTTACTTGGTTCAAATTAACGTAAACACACTGTATTTTTTTTTATTATCTTTTTTTTTATATTCTTTTTAAGTTTCACTTATGGAATACTGAAAAAAAGGAGTTTTACTTAAAGAAAAAATAAATCAATTTGTGTTGAAAAAAAAAACAGTGACAAAATAAAGTGCCCACTTAATTTATGCTACAGAAAACATAAATTAAAGTAAAATAAAAGCATTTCAATAATTGATGTGTTCTCCTTTGGCCTTCAGGACCTCCTGCAGGCGCTTCGACATGCTCTCGACCAGGTTCTTTAGGTGCTGTGGATCTAGCTCTTCCCAGGCGCGCTCCAGGGCTTCAAAATAGTTATTTTTATTGGTAACACCAGTTTTGTCAACCCTGGCATCGAGAATCGCCCACAAATTCTCGATGGGATTGAGGTCCGGGCTTTGTGGAGGCCATTCCAGCGGTTTGATCCGACAAGACCGGACGAAAGACTTGGTCTTCTTGGCAGTATGCTTCGGGTCGTTGTCCTGCTGGAATAAGAACTTCTCTTCAAGGCCCGTCTGGATCAGCGAAACCTCCAGATTTTCTCGCAGGATGTTGATGTAAGAATCTGCCGTCATTGTCCCGTCGATTTTCACAATGCTTCCCACTCCACCACACGAAAAACACCCCCAGACCATCACATTTCCTCCTCCATGCTTCATCGTGCCTTGGATGTGGCGCTCCTGAAGCTCCTCTCCCGATCTGCACCAAACACGAACCCGCCGCTTTCGGTTAAACAGCTCGAATTTTGATTCGTCCGTCCAGAGAACCGTTTTCCAGAACTCTAGGGGCTTATCAGCATGCTCCTTAGCAAACTTAAGCCGTTTGGCTTTGTTTGCCTTGCTGATAAATGGGCGCTTCCGGGCAAGTTTGCTATTCAACCCCTGTGCTACGAGACGGCGACGAACAGTTTGACCGGAAACTGATAACTGAAGGGTTTCCTGGATCTCGCGGACAGTTACCTTCGGGTTCTTCTTGACTTCGCGCATGATCTTGGTGTCCGTTCTCGCATCCGTTTTCCGCTTCCTGCCTCTGCCAGGGCGATCCACCACTGATCCAAACGTTTTAAGCTTCAGAAGAATTTTGCCAACCGCTGCCTTACTGATACTGTACTTCTTAGCGACAGCCCGGTGCGATTCACCGTTTTGCACATCACGAACGACCAATTTTCGGATACACAAGGGAATTGCTTTCGAAAGCACTGCGTTCTCCATTTTTTTTTTTCAATTGAATCAAATGCGATCACGTATACAAATGCACCAGGTTGAGCCGTTTGCTTCAAAACATGTCAAAATATCAAAACATATCGATTTTTGAAGTGGGCACTTTATTTTGTCACTGTTTTTTTTTCCAACACAAATTGATTTTTTTTTCTTTAAGTAAAACTCCTTTATTTCAGTATTCCATAAGTGAAACTTAAAAAGAATATAAAAAATAAGATAATAAAAAAAATACAGTGTGTTTACTTTAATTTGAACCAAGTAAATGAGAAAAATTGAAAAAACAAAGAGGTGGGCACTTTATTTTGCCTATCAGTGTATTTAAAATTCACTACAGCCGGTTGGGAAAGCCAGTTGATATGCTTAACTTTGAATCCAGATTGCTCAGAATAATGTATTTGGCGCTTTGTTTGGTTTGGCTGTACCTCGAAAAAATATGAGTTGTGAAACACAACTACTGGAACTCTTTTGCATTACAAACAAGCAAAATCGTAGCACTTACGCAAAAAATAAGTCGAAACATTTTCCGCGCAGGAATCTGCAATATCAAAATTGAAATTCCGTTGTTCAGGGATTTCTATGATGACCTTCCATACTTTCTGATTGCAAAATATTGAGCATGTCTGTTAGAAAACATTGGAAAAAATAAAGTCCCCCAGAGTTAAAAAAGCGCCGTACTACGGAATACTTGCTATTATAACCACAGCTTATAATTTTTGGACAGGGAAATACATTTTCAACAGATAGAATTCGACGGCATACCGCATCGAGATCAAGAAGGAGAAGACATTTTTGTAGAGGAAATATACCTTGACGAAGGGTCCATCGGCGTCGACGATCGAGAGCACGAGGTTGCTGAAAACAAAGCACCACCGGAGGTACCATCGGAGGTACCACCGGAGGAACCCCAGGAGGTAATCCAACAATCTAACCACGAACAAACTTTAATCAACGGCGTGGCCAACAGCTCGACAAACCGCGAGATTAATAGCTCGATCAACTACGAGGCTAACAGCTCGACCAATTGCGAGTCCAGTACACCAGCTGGTGTATTTTCTCCGCAAATCCTGTACAATCCTGTTAAGGTCGACGCTAACTGGACAGGCGATCTTGGAAAGGGCTAAAAAAGGAGCGTTATCTAAACGGAGCCAAAATGAGCTAAATGGAATTATCGCTGAGCACCTCATTCAGCAAGGTTACGTAACTACCGCGAGCATTTTGAGCAGCTACGCCAAATCCATCGGATATCTGCTTAAGCACGAGGTTCAGGTAAGCAGAGTATGTAATACTGTTGTTCCATAGAGAAAATCTCTGATCACGTTTTCCTTCTCAAGAGATGTAAGGCCGTTGGTAAGTGATACCCTAGCCAAAGGCTGAAAATCACTATAGTACAGAAATTAAAAAAAAAAAAAACTTTCACATAAGCTTCGGTAATGGATCAGTTCAACTTCGAAAAGTTCATTTCTGATCCGATTCAATATTTCGCTAATCGTTTTTTTTTCTTCAAATTATTGAATATTTCATTAAAATTTCCTGTGTGTATGTTTGTGTGTATGTGTGTGTGACGAAATAAAGGCGCTCATGTTTCTCGGCAACCACCGATTTGGACTCTTGAAGCGTCAAATGAAAGGTATTGTGGTCCCATTGAACTTTGGAATTGGTTCACTGGTTCCGAAGATAGGGCTGGAACAAGTCCCGGAAAATATGGTTCTTGAGCCTAGTAGCGCCCTGGAAACATACCAAACCCATCATGCGACACCTCTAATGACTGGGAATTCAAAAACTAATTCAATGAAAATCACATGAAGTACCCCGGACCACATTAGGTAATCAAAAACTAGTTCAATGGTGGAAGTTACATAAAGTGCCCCGGACCACATTGGCTACTCCCGGACATGTTCCGGATACCCCGAGGGAAGTGGCCACTTTCTGACTGAAACCAAAACCCATCATTCGACACCTCTAATGACTATGAATTTTAAAAAAAAAGTTCAATGGAAGTCAAATGAAGTGTCCCGGACCACATTGGCTACTTTTGAACATGTTTCGGATACCGTCAGGAAACTGCAGCGCCATGGCCAGTTTCTGACTTGAACCAAAACCCATCATGCGACACCTTTAATTGCTAGGAATTCAAAAACTAGTTTAATGGAAGTGCCCCGGACCACATTGGCCACTCCCGGAGATGTTCCGGATACCCCCGGGGAAGTTGTCAGTTTCCGACTTGAACCAAAATCCTGATAAGGATATGGAAAGACGACTGCTCTTGTTAGAGGTATAATGCAAACTAATTGTCTAATCTTATTGAGGTCCTTTATAATATTACAGGCTACTATGATAGAATGGTTTCAGTACACGGTTGCTTGTATCCTGACACCCCTCCTCAAGTCAATCGTGGTAAGAGCACCGTGTGATTCCAATGCTCTTGCAGTGCTTACGAAACCCTATCGTTGGCAGTCCTTTTTGTTAAAAGATCCGTCTGCTGGTCGTTCGTCGGAAGATAGTGGACTTCTATTTTGTTAGCTGCAACACAATCACGGACAAAATGTAGCTTTACATCTGTGTGCTTCAACCGCTTCCATGTCCCAGGAGATTTGATGATAGCAATAGGGGTTGATTGGTTATCTTCGTAGATCCGTTTGCCTTCTTCTCTAAGAGGTCCAAGTTCTTCAAATAACTTTTGGATCCAGACGGCTTCACAAGTTGCATCAACTAGCGATGAACACTCGACTTCTGTTGATGATAGGGAAACTATACTTTGTTTCTTCGTGCTCCAAGAAGTTACAGCTCCATTCATCCCGAAGAGAGTTCCAGAAACTGAACGTCGGTCGTTGCCCAACTAGCATCTGCATATCCAACAATTTGATCCACTGCGGTTGTTCGTTGATACTCCTGTCCATGATCACTACTGTCCCCTTGATGTACCGTAGTATCCGTCTTACATCCGTAGTATGTAAGACACCCGATCAGCTCACGATACGGCTTCTGAAGTGTTGATGTTGTTTCGCCTTTCTTGAGTTGAAGATTCGGTTCCATTGGGGCTGCAACGGGCTTACTGTCCTCCATTTCGAAGCGCTTCAGAACTAGCTTCGCGTACTGCTCCTGACTGAGCCACATTCGTCCTTCAAAAACGTCACGATCGATCTTCAATCCAAAAAATATTGTCACTTCTCCCATTTCCTGCATAGTGAATTCAGTTTTCAACAGCTGCTTGATTGTCGCTATTATGTTGAGGCTTCGGCAAATTACAAGAATGTCATCTACATTCATCAGAAGAAATACCTTCTCTCCGTAACGTTCTTTCACGTGCAGGCAATTATCGTTGATGCTACGCTGGAATCCGATTCGACTTACGAACTCGTGAAACCTGTTGTTCCACGCCTTTGATGCTTGCTTGAGTCCATAAATGGATTTGCTGCACTTGCACACGCTGATTCCCCTCCTCAAATCCATGAGGCTGGCGCATGAAAATTTCTTCGTCTAGCTTGCCGTTCAAGAACGCCGTTTTGACATCCATTTGGTGCACCAGGCGGTTTTTCTGGTTGGCCAACGCAAGCATCATCCGAACCGTTGACATCCTTACCACCGGCGCGTAGGTTTCCGTATAATCATACCCATACCGCTGCGTAAATCCTTTCGCCACCAGCCGCGCCTTGTGTTTTTGAATAGAACCATCTTGGTTGAGCTTCAACTTGAATGCCCATTTGCAATCCACCGTTCTACGTCCGCTTGGTAAATCGACTAACTCCCACGCGTTGTTATCGGTTATTTATTTCAGCTCTTCTTCGATGGCCTTCTTCCAGTGCTGCCAGTCGGTCCTTAGCTTAATTTATTCGATGCTGCTCGGCAGATTCTGCACGAAGTTTTCAGCGTTTAGTGCATATGGCGAGGCAAGTATAATCGTTGTATCTCCTCGGGGGATTGCGTACCCGTCAACTTTTCCGAGATTCAGCAATTTCATTTCCGGTTTCGTTTTTCCATCCTCTACAGGCAGGAACTCGTCGTCATCGCTCTGTACTTCGTCATCGATTACTGGATCAGCCGCATCCTGTTCTTGAGCCGCCACTTGGTCGGGTAGTTGTGGCAAAACTGCCACAGGCTTCGTCGGCACTATCCACACCGGATGCTCGAACTCAGTATTCTCCGCTTCATCGATTGGAGCATTGTTCCAAATTTCGTTCACCACAACATCTCGGGCCAAATGTAACTTCTGCTTCTGATTGTTCCACAAACGATAGCCATTTGGTCCATAACCGACAAAGTAGCACGCTTCACTGCGAGCGTCAAGCTTGGTCCGCTTTTCCCTTGGAATCAAACTGTATGCCTTGCTAAACCAAACACGAAGTTTGGATATGTCCGGTTTGTGTCCATACCACATCTCGTAAGGGAGTTTTCTTCTGCAGCGCCACTGTTGAACTTCGATTCATAATGTATACGGCTGCCTGGACCGCTTCACCCCAAAAGCCTTTTTGTTAGGCTAGCCTCGTGCACCATTGCTCTCACCTTGTCCCGGATTGTCCGGTTCAATCTCTCGCTCACACCGTTCTGTTGAGGTGTGTCTGGAATGGTGTTCTTCATGGTCACACAATGGACCTTACAATACTCACGAAAATCGTTACTCACGTATTCTCCGCCGTTGTCATACCGTATTCTGGCAATCTTCCCGTCGAAATGATTCTCCGCCATCCTGGTATACTGCTGGAACGCTTCGAGTACTTCATCTTTTGTCGTCAGAAGGTACACCACCGTGAGGTAGGTGTAATCGTCGGTGAATGTTACAAAGAACCGTTTACCATTCCATGTTGCTGGTGTAAAGGGTCCGCACACGTCGCTGTGGATCAGATCTAATGGTCTCTTCGATCTCGGAACTGAAACATCATCAAACGGTTGCCGAGCGTGTTTCCCCATTACGCACGGTTCGCACACCTCGTCTCCAGTGAAGTGCTCATTGCTCAACGTCACGCCCTTGACCATACCGTTTAGAACCAGTTTCGCTGAAGCCGCTCTTGCCTATGTATTGAAAAGCCTATGATGCCACAGCTCATACTGATCTACGGAAGAACTCACCTAAGCTTCATTTACTCATCCACGTTCCACCGTCGCATTCAGCACATATAACTTGCCAGCTAAGCTTCAAACAGCTACTACTTGATCTCCACGAACAATCTCGACCAGATCTCTCTCGAACGTGCTCCGCATCCCCAGCTTGCCAACTCGTCGAATGGAGAAAAGATTATACTGCAACTCAGGGACGTAGAGTACATCGTTCACCGAGTTCTGGATTATTCGATTTCCAACCCGGATTTCCATATCGACTGTTCCAGAATAGTTGTTGCAGACGACCTTACCGGAGGCAATCATGATCGGCACCGAGCTTTCTAGCTTTTTCACGTCCCGCAAGCAATTCGCCGAATACACCATGTGCTCTGAAGCACCTGAATCGAGTATCCACTTAAACTCACCCTGCTGCTTCGCTTCACAACCAGACTGCGTCACGAAGGCTACCTCGGCATCTACAACGGTTGCTCGCTCCTTCTGCTTCGGTCTCCACGGCTTCTGGCGATCTTTTGGCCCCGTCGGTCTGACTGGGCAGTTTGACGTGTCCCACCTTTCCACAGGCAAAACATTTCAGCTTCGATCCTTTGGGACGTCCTCCGTAGAAAGCAGCTTCATCAGTAGGCATCCCTTCGGACTCGAAATTATTCTTGCGTTTGATGCTCTCACTCAGCAACCGCCCCTTCACGAAATCCAATGTGCACTGCTCCGGTGGCAGAGTCTCCAGAACGATCACTAGCTGCTGGAATGACTTCGGCATCATCTGCAACAGATTGAAAACTACCAACCTTTCATATATGGTGATATCCGCCGTAGCCAACTCCCTGATGATCCGCTCAAACTTCAGCAAATGTTCCTCCATGGTTTCCGCTTCGTTATACTTCATAGCGGCCAGCTGCTTCAAGAGATAAAACTGGCCGGAAATCCTATTTTTATCGAACACATTCTGCAGCGCTTCCCAGATCGCCTTAGTAGTTGACTTCCCTTTGACATATACTTACTGCGAGTCGGCGATCTTCTCTATTAGTAGCGATTTGCACTGTGCTTCCTTCAGTTTCCGCTCCGCCAGCTTTGTCTCCTCCTGCGCCTTTTGCTGTGCCGTATCCGTATCGGCCGCCCGGAACTCCGGAATTTTGTCTGCTGCCACCCGGATGCACTCGATCAACTGCCGCTCCTCTAGAAGTGTCTCCATCCGGAAATCCAGTTGGTAAAATTTGTTCCATTGAACAGGTAAATCTTCTGGTTTTCAGCTTGCATTTTCACGTTTTGAAATCTTGACAAAAAATTTCTTCAGCTAAACAAAATATTTGCAGGGTTACGGCTATGCTGGGCCCATAACCTGATAAGGATATAGAAAGATGACTGCTCTTGTTAGAGGTATTATGCAAACTAAATTTATTGAGGTCCTTTATAATATTACAGGCTACTATGATAGAATGGTTTCAGTACACGGTTGCTTGTTTCCTGACAAATCCAACATGCGACACCTCTAATCACTCGGTATTACATACAGTACATAACCTGGAACCCGTATTAGTCGGTTTGTTAGTTTTTGTCAGTTCTCAAGGTATGCGTTGCCTGAAAATAGTCATTTTTATAATGTTGCTTCCTGAAAATCCCCAATATCTCACACGCAAGCTCGCGCAATCCGCAAAAAACCCGAAAAAAGTCACACCAGGTTGTGAAAATTGTGCGACTTTTTTGGTTTTTTGCGGGCTGCACGAGCTTGCGTGTGGGATATTTGGAATTTTTCAGCTTGGAAAAACTTGTTTCACTCCTCCTGCATATTTCAACTTCCATAAAACATACAAATATGAAATGGCTACTCTGTGTTTGTTGAGGCACAACCATATATGTATGTTTTATGGAATTTGAAATATGCGCAGAGGCTCGCACGCACCTTGCGGAAATGTTAATAGAAATATAGAAAAAAATCAGAAAGTTTCAACATTTTCTCATAATTTTGTACGAGTTTGATAGAAGGGTCAGATCTCACCATAGGTGGATAAATTCGGGTTTTTAAAATTGAGATTACTCGGAGTGCATTGCACTAAAAAATTCCAGTTACAGTCAAATGATAGACCTTCAATATTCTTTTACTTTGGCAGAAATCGATTAAGTACAATAAAAGTTATATAAGGTTAGTTTTTTACACTACACGAACAAAACAACAAAGTAATATACTTTTGTCCGATCTAGGCATGTACTTTTCGGACAAAACTATCGAACGTTCATCAAACTTCTCTAAAATTTACAAAACGAAAAACGTAAACCATTCCCAAAATTTCTCCTAAAGCTTTATTTTTTACCCTTCTTACAAATAAGACATGTCACTTGGAAAACCAACTTTCGATCTGGAGGTACCCATGTGGTTCAAATGTTTTGAGGAGTTCAAAAAGCGTCAAAGATTTACACGTATTCAGAGAACTTTATACACTTTGAGAATTCCAGTCAAAAATTAAAAAGTTTAGAGACATTTGAAAAGAAGTTTAGAGAAGCGTTAGGCAATTTGCGAGAACTTTGGAGTTACTCCAGAGTTATTTGACTGGTTAGATATTGTGATCTGGAAAGCATCAATGCAGTTCAAAGAACCTCAAAATTTCGGAGAAGCTCGTAGATTTTTATGGAACTTCATAAAAATATGAAGAATTATATTTAAATTTGCATAAATTACTACAAGTTCTTAAAAGTTCTTTTAAACAAAGAAAATTTTAGTTAACTCAAGAAATACTCGGGAATTTGTTTTCAAATTTTTTTGGATTAGCTAGGAGCGTTTAAAGTTGACAATGAGCTAAAACCCTTTTTTTACAAAACTACTTTGAGCCTGTTACAAGCTATGGAGCTGATTCTCGGCACAGAAGCTATTCGGATATATAGAAAATGAATTTTGGACGGGGAGCTAAAATCTGAGATCATCACGATAAAGTGGAACAGGCTAGGCATGCGATACCTCAGGCATGCGATACCTCAAAATACTCAAAATTCAGGAACTTGGTCAAAAGAAGCCAAAATTAAATAGCAACATTTACTGCACATTAAGATGCGTTTGCCGAGATTTGGACAGCCAAGCAGCTCGGCAATCAAAAATGACGAGATTTCGGCATAAAAAAACTGACATCTCGGCAAACCGATAGCGGTTGGTGAGATATAAGTATACTGCTTGCAGTTTAAAACCGGAATCGTAACTCAGTGATCGACTCACGCCTTTCGATTTTTCTCCTTTTCTGTGCGTTAAACATAACGTCGCAAGTAGTGCGCTGTGTAGCGCATCAGATGTGTCCAAAAAACAGCCGAGATTCTGCAGAAAAAACTAGGGTGTTGTTCTGAACCTATTCTGGATGCCCTCCGGATTTATTCAGTAAGAAGGGTCAGATCTCACCAGAGGTTATTTCGGGGTTTTTTTTAGAAATTTTAGAAAACTTAATTTATCAGAAGATAACTGCTGGCAACCACAAGTCAGTCCCACCTTTGCTTGATTTTCTATTCAGATGGGACTGACTTGCGGATAATGGCACACAAAGATTTCATGAGTTTCAAGAGCTAGAAACACAAAAAAATGTTATGAATTATTATTATTTCAGGAAGATTATTTTGTCCCTCGTGAAGGTGACAAACACAACCACAGCGGCAAAATTTACAATAAAATTGCAAATCTTCAACAGAAGAAGCGACAACGTGATAAATCCGAGGAAGCTTTCCTTGCGAAACAGCCGAGATCAAATGTTGATGAACCACAGACCTCGCCGCAGACGGACGTCAGTGAAGCTATTGGTTGGTTACAGCTAAACAACCGTCCATGGGATATGGTGCAAGACAAATGGAAGAAAACATTTGTCATTCGAAAGGATATTCTGCGTAAAGCAAACCAAGAGTCTACACTGCTTAAGAAGTTTTGGCACTTCAAGGACCCGTTAGGATATCAATTGGTAATCATTCAAAGATTAGTTTTTTTTTTCATTATAGCCTAATTCAACCATTTTAATTGTACTTTCTAGATTGATGTGGATTCTGAGCTATTAAAGCATGGTGATTTGAACGGAGTTGTCAACTTTGAAAAAGGACTCCCCAGTCTCATCAAATACCTGGAGCGGCCGTACACGACTGAAAAATCGAAGGGACTTCTCCAAGCTCTCATCACTCCCAATACGTCGGAGGGTAAAACATTAAATAATTTCATATAATAATTAGTTGTTGTATTTGACTTAATCTGAGTGCAGCTTTAATTATCTAATTATAGTTTCTATTAATTTTTCAATCTTCACCCAAGTAACCACGAGGCTGTAATAGCATGCATATATAAGGCATATGTATTACGTCTAGTGCATCATTGAAGTTGGATTAAAGCTGAAAAGGGCCCCACTAAGATCGAACTAATGCTAGATCTTTTGTAATGCCATAAGACATTGCTAGAGTAGCATTATTGCATTGGTAATGCATCACTACATTCTTAAGCTAATCTAACGCTTCATTACTTGACAACTGTTGAATTGATGCGATCGCGCATTACCGCTGTTGATATTGGGTTGAATAAATGCAATTATATAATGCTTGTGGTTACTTGGGCATCTCTTACCATCTCTCGAACAATTTGAAAATTCTGCTTTCCTCTGTCTAACTTTTTGAAATCATCATTTTTTTATTTTTTCGCAGATACTAGAGTTTCTATTGTGCTGATGCTCCTGAATTGTGTGCTGCCACCAGCCAAGGTCACAGCTGATTTCAAGCCATCCATATTGAGAGCCCAGGAGGACGTAATCATTTTTGCAGCTAGCGATGAGGACGCTCGACAGAAGCTTGATAATTTCAATGAGATGTACACAGATCTCGGATTTGAGATTGTGCCGAAATTAGTTTTTCGAGGCGAAGGTATTCTGTCGCTTTCCGGACAGTTCGAAATGCACTACAAAGACATTGTGTATTCCCTACCAAGCGCAAAAAGAGCAGTAGATGTGTTGATCAAACTGATCACCGTCTTTGGGCTGAAACACTCGAAGATTTCACGATTTGCGTGGCAGTTCATCAGATCGGCGTATTACAAAGTACCAGGAGAGGCAGCATATTCTACGATTCTTCGTCTGCGTAGAGAGTTAAACTTGTAATGCCAGCGTATCTTGTTTTGAAAACAAAATGTTTTGCTGCTTTGTCAACGACTGTAATGACGAATTTCAGGAAGCAGACTAGTATATACAACATTTAGAAAAAGTTCATAAGCCGCCATCTGAGTACAGATTCCAGTGTACTGTATTAAAGTGTAGTCAGGTTATGACCAATTGGAGAAGTTTTAAGAGGCACTTAAAAGCTCATAAGCTATCGAAAAATGCTTCCAATGTTGTGTACAAAAGATCACTATCTGGTGATCAAGGAGATTTTAACCATAGTTTCGATTCGAATTCTGAAACAATGGTCAGAGACCCGGAAGAGAAAAAGTTTCGCTCTGAAACGGATTTTAATGATACGACGCCTGTAAACAGAAAAATAGAGAACAATCTTTTAGAGATAGACCAAGCATCTGTAAATTTTACTTTAAATTTACATTGTAGACCGAATTTGACAAGAAAAGATATAATCAGAGTACAAAAAGGTGCACAGCATGTATATACTACTATAGCCAATAAGATTGAAGAATTACCTTTAGAAACGAAAGATTGTCAGGTCGCGTTTGAGCTAAAACTTTACCTTGAAAAGTTGAAGTCACCGTTTGATTTCATTGACACTGATTTCAAATTTTTTAAGCATCTAGATTCCAGCAGACCGATTTTGAAGAACATATTGATTAACTTCGTACTAAAGATAATTGTGATCATGATTTGGAGTTGAATAATCCTGCAGGTACTGGAATCAGGTGTGATTCTATTTTTAACAGACTTCCATCATTCCATGTGGTTAGAAATATAACTGTGGATCCTATGCATGATGTTTTTACCGGTGAAATTCTCAATTATGGATTAACTGAAGTTTTAAACTATGGCATATACACAAAACGATAGGTTTCTATCCCAGAATTGAATACTCGTAAAAATGAATTTACAAAACTACGAAGAATGCCAGATATATATGATACATTCTTGTCTCATAGAAGGAGTAGGTCCTTTGTCCTAAAATCTACCGCTAGTGAAATAAAGTCCTTTGCGCACTATTTTACTTTGATGTTTGGTTCCTACTTTCCTAAAGACGATGAAATTTGGAAGTATTGTAAAAATCTAATCAAACTAACTGATACAATTCTAAGTCCTAGTTTAAGCGATATTGATGATTTGAAATTATTGACCGAAAAGAACACTGAATTATTTTTTAATTGCTCCAATCAAACATTAAAGCCTACACATCATTTCACGTTACATTATGGGACTGTTGTAACAAAAAGTGGACTTCCGAGCAAGCTTATGAGTTTCAGACAAGAAGCGAAACACAATATGTTTAAAGAATATGCCCACGTGACTTCTTCCAGAAAAATTATATGTTATAATAATCACTTACAATCTCTTCAACAAAACCTTTTTTAAGACGGACATTGTAGGAACTTTTAGCAACTTTAATCTTCTTGGCCAAGTGTATTTTGAGATCCTTCCAGTACCTTTACCTTTTTCATTAACCAGCCAAATTTTATCAACAGAATCAATAATATTTAAAGGAACACAATTTAAATCTGGATCATTTCTAACAAAAACTTTGATAGCACAGAAAAATTATATGAAATCCAATGTTTGTTGAAGGTTAGTGACGAAATGTATGCTTTAGTTAAGGAATGGTGCGTAGGAGGATATGAAGATCATTATTTGGCACATGAGGCTCTGTCAAGTACAGATAAATATTTATTAATTACATTGACTGATTTTGATGGACCACCTACAGAGCTACATTATTTTAATAGTAGATATTACTTTAGAAAGAAATGTGATTTTAATAATACATATTTGTAGAATGTACTACTATGTAACCACGTGATACTATGTAAATTAAACAAATAATGTAATTTTTTATGATAGTACAAATAAAACCATTCACACATTTCGTTTTATTACATGAAAAGATACAAAAAATCCAATACTAACCTTTTTATGAAAAAATAAAATCCACGCACCTTTTCACATAAAACGTATTAAAAAACTCATTTGAATTTTGCTAGGACAAGTTAATGCAATCCATGTACACTATAATTAATATCTATTCAGATGTTGCACTTAAAGACTATATATTTAATGCACATATGGTTAATGACTCTATGGATCATAAATAGTATTTGACCGCATTTAATAAAAAATAAGTGCAGCACCAATACAGAGCAATAACTTTGCACTTTGCCCAAATCTATAGGTGATTGCATTTAAATATAAGATGCATTGTTTTTTTGAGCTAGTACTTATACGTTGATCCATTTAATGATGCCATGCAACGGATTTCTGCTCGTTGATACGTTGTCTTTAATTCGTTTTGAGCCACGAGATGGATTTTTGAACCGAACAATGGCAAGCACTCGCACAAAATCTACACTGTAACCGGCCAGTACCCATTAATGGGTAAAAATGTACCCATTTTTTTTAAATAGTATATGAAGGTGTCAAAAAATGGGTACTTTTAAAATCAAAATAATGCATACTAAAGACCCATTTTTTATTTTCAATGATAGACCAAAAGATGGGTATTTTTCTACCCATTAATGGGAAAAAAATATCTTAGCATTTTCCTGACTCACTTTGTATAGTTAAAAGTGAAAATTTTCCAAAAACGGTGCCGCTTCCTGATGGATAATCTTAAAATCAATAGTCACCTATGTAACAGAACAAGGAAATTCATGGATGAATATAAATAACTATCAATAAGTATAATATTTACCAATTCTCCATTGTAGGCTGTGATAACCGGAAAATCAACCGCATACTCGATGAACTGGTTATCGATTCGGAACTGGTGTCGCTTCTTGAAGGTTGCATTCCACAAATCGATATTCGGGATTTCATCTGGCTGTTTGGAATAATGAACTTCAACTCGATTTCCTAAAATTCAAATTAAGGACCTTAACATATCTCAATTTTTAACACGTACTCGAATTCAACTAACAGCTTTTCCGATGTCATCATGTTCTGATGGTGAGATGTCCTGGAAAGAAGGGTCTTCTCCTTGGTCGTCAAGTCGTCGTCGTTTGGTAACACGATCTTTAGATTTTCGAGCGAGGTACTCCATTCTGTAATGAATGCGTCCTGCGTGCCGATTGATTCCCCTAGCATGTGGATGGAACCACAAAGCCTAAACATAATCAATGAAGTTAAAATGAAACCTTCATACACTATCAGATTTCAAATCCTCACGTGGGGCGTGTCGGTTGATTCAGCTGCTGTAATGGGATACGATTTCACAAGTGAAAGAGGACATGGACAGCTGAAAGAACAATAAAATAAGATATAAGACAGCAGCATATATATCCGATCGTATTTGACTCAAAATCGTAAAAAGTGGGCATAGTCTGTGATTGAGTAGGTGCAGTTTTCGCGAGTTTTCGTCAAAAATAGGTTTGCAGATGAAGAAATTAGAGGAAAACTCGCGTAACCCATGATTAGGGCTTAAAAGCCAAATATAAACCATGACTTTGTGTGTCACACAATACGCAAAATGTCCTGAGATGACAGTTAAGCTCGGATCTGAAAACTCGTGTTTGATTTTGTACTATCACAGTTAGTATTGTGAAAATTTGTTTTGGGTAAAGTGAATACAGGGGGCAATGTTTTAATTCAGAAAATCGTACGAAAACTACATATAATAATAAATCTATCGAATTAGACGACGTTGCATCCATGAATAGACTCAAATTGGTGCTTATAGACCGACATTACATCCATATCCCTCGAATGTTTCTGGCCTTATAAAATGAGTAGGGTAACTTTTTGTGAAACATTCTACCAAACGTCTTACTAAACTTATCTTAGCAAGTGTATAACTAGTTAAATATCGTTTATAGCTAACATACTTAATCAGTTACAATAAGAAATGTAATCGATTGTTTCATAACAGGCTGAGTCAAGGGACACATACCCTAGTATTTGTTTCTCCCTCCCAGGCTAGAACCATTCCATCGGAACCGTTCCAGATTATCAGCCCGATTGTTTCCCACTACCACATGGCTTTCGCTGCACACTGTTTGCTTGCTCAGACGTACTCCAGGTAAATTGTTGGCAATGAAAGTAACTTACAACTCCTTCACCTTGTTGTCTTTTTGCTTGAAGATCAACACCGTTAGCCGTTTGAGCCAACGTTTCGACGAACGAAAGCACAATTTAACTGCCATTCCAATCGGGCTTTCCGCATTGCTGTGGTCACTGTAGTTAGACTTTCCCTCAGTAGGCTTAGTGGTGGTCCCAGTCCACTTCAAGTATGGTCCTAAAAAAAACTTAAAAGAACGATCATTCCATATTCAATACAATCAATTAAATTTTATGTCTTCCTAAATCCAAACCATCCGAGCAATCACTGGCAGCGTCTTTTGTTTCCACTCTGTTATAATAATAAATCTAATGAGACATCACCCGTTCCGTATACCGTACTGGTTGTGCAATTCAGTTAAAAATCAATAAAAACTAATTTTCTCTTGCATCACCATCCACCAAGCCCAAAGTTACACACGACTCGGCAGCGAAAGTATTGAGGAAACTACCCAGCCGACTAGCATATGCCACTAAACCCAAACTTAATGATTTTCCACACTCCAATGGTCAGCTGGCCATTTGGCCACAACTGTCAGTGAGTGTAGTAAAAAAATTAATAAACCCTAAAAACCACTTGAGTGCAACATTCTTTCACAACGCTCACCTGTCTGATTTCGATGGCAAAATGAATATTTATGTGGTTTATTTATGCATTTCTTCTTGACTTTCCCACAGTCGACGCCTCAAAATTATTTATTCACAAACTATCGGCTAATTTCCATGCCTACCATTTGGTTTGGGATAACATATATCGGTCGGTGAAAAACTGTTTTCCTTTCTCTGCTTCACCCATGATGGAGCGATGATGGAGCTTGGGGGTGTTTCCCAACTAAACTGGATTGTTGCAAAAATAAAAGATCCAAATCAATTAAAAACCAAATTCCACTCCATCGATCAACGGTGGTGCGGTTTATGGTTTGGCAATCGTATTGCTCGGCTAGGTAAGTACCAATAGCAACCTTAGGCGGGGCAGGTGGGGGCGATTTGTCTGTAGCGCAACCGGCTCGAGATCATGAAGCGGATGGTGGTCAAATTAAGCCATTAGAGCCGCTGCGCTTTTTGCTTAATCGAACCGTTTTCTTTTGGTGATTTTCCGTGTAGTGAGTAAATTCGGTCGGGATAGATTGTGCTCGCGAAAAAGTCCGTACTGAGTGTGTATTGTTCAGCAACCGTGTAAAGTTAGAGGTCATAAGCGAGTTTATTAATATTATTGATTCTGTTTCCTGCAACCAAGTGCAAATATCTAGAACTAGATTTTTTAAAGAAAAATACCACAACCATGCCAAAGTGAATTTTGATTCGGTGTGCAGGCCCAGTTTGTAAATTAATCGGTGCAAGAAGAGTGTATTAGACACAGATATCATGTTACTACCGGAAGGTTTCCGACACGTCGGCGACGGCCGAGGTTGATGTGGACGAGTGCCGATGGCAGCAGCTGCGGGTCCAGCAGAGGACGTGGCCATCTAGGACATCGAGGAGAGCCGGTTGGCAAAGCAATAAGAATTATTTATTTCTACCATATTTTGAAGACAATATCTAATATCCTGTTTTTTTTATTTTATTTTATTTTGTTTTGTTTTGTTTTTCGTTATGTTAGTCTATTTTCAGTCACATTTGAGCGGTCTATTGCTTTTGGCGGATGGTGGTGGTATGTACTTTCAGCGTATCGTTAACCAAAACGAACCCTGCTGCTAACCTTTCCTCAACTATCCAACATCCCAGTAATTTCTCGTGGAAGTGCAGAGGATTTCTCGGCTTCCTCCAAAGCGAGTATCACGTCAACACGTTCCTTCCCATTCCCCGATTGACCAGCCTATTCGGGCAGCAGCCGGAGCCGGTATTGCTTTATAATGGGTCACCAGTTTTTACACATTGAAGATGTATGAGTCCCAAACATCATCTGTTGGTTCTTTGTGCAAATACAGCTGATCTGGCAATAACGGAATTGCATCCGTGGGCGATCAATCGTGCTCATGCTCGAAATGTCATCTTAACTTACGAAACAATCGAGCGGAATATTTTTCCGAAAGTAAAAGTGACAGCTCCCATTAGTTTGCGTGGAAACCTTAAGAAATTCCAATTTTATTTTTCGTTCATTTGAGGTGGATACTGATGCAGAAGTCTCTTTCGATTCTTTACATTTCCGTTTCAGTAAACGGAATTTAACATGGGTTTAAGATAGAAAAATAAATTTCTTTTGAACACGATACCGACGTTTTCAGGTGGATACTGCAGCAGAAATTCCTTTTCAATTCTTTACGTTTCTGTTTCAGTAAACGGAATTTAACATAGGATTGAGATAGAAAAAGAAATTTCTTTCGAACACGATACCGACTTCTAATGAAAATTTGCCCTTTCTGCTTTATTTCTCCCATAAAACGCAGCACACCTTCGGAGTCAACTTCCTTGGCACATTTGTTCCACATTTTGGTCATCTGAGTCGCGTCCCGAGCCGTTTTTCACTTTTCTTAAGCTTCCGCTTCATTATTGCTCAAAATCTTTCGATGGGCCGGAACCAGGGGCGTGACTCTATCTCAGATGCAGGATTTTTGTTTGTTTTTGCTTCTGTGCGATGTGCGCACGCTTAGAGCATCCGTATCAGGCGCAACTATCTGGGCGACTTAAATACTAGCGCATCGAGCTGTCATTTTAATTTAGTCACTCAATTTCACACCGGTCGCTACTACGTTTTTGTTACCGTATTCTGTATCGGGAGTCGCTGCTAAACTAGTGCTCCACACGCTAAGATAAGAGAATACCTAAAGATCGTTAAAAAGTAAAGGTAATCGCTTAAATGTGCACATACCTAAATTATGCGTAAACACAAATTACTTAATATTGGTCTTTGTGCACAAATTACGTAACGCATGAAGGGTGGGATGGGGGTTGAGAAACCGTTACTTATTGTGACATATGGGGGGAGGGGGGGTTTTAAAATCGTTACGTAACAAAATAACCAATTTTAGGAAAAATGAATTATGTCTATCTTTTATTTTAGTCCAAATTCTAAAGCCCCGATAAATGGAGACGTACTATTTAAATATGACCTACTAAACGAAATGTATCTTATGACGATTTGCATCCCCAATTGGCGCAATTTTCCATAAATGGTACATCTACACGCTGAGAAATGTATTGTTCTGTATAACTATAACAAATATTATTGTTGACTCCACGGTTTACCCATAATTTTTATTCATTCAAACTATACCGATTTTATATTTGAACCAACAATAAATATTGTTGTTTCTCAAAGCGCTGCAAAGGAGGATTTCTATTGGAAACAAAAAGCACTTATTGTAGAATCAAAAAATAAGATTTTTGGAAGCAATGCACCTAAGTGGTGGAATTGTAACAAAAAATATATATGAATATATTGTTATTTATATTAAAACCATTGAAATAATAATAAATTATTATTTACTTTTCAAAAGATTATGTTATGGAAATTCAAATAAAATAAAAGAAAGTAGTATACTCTGTAGCCAAAAAAAGCCGAGCAAAATTTTGCTTCCAAAAAGTGTCACGTTCAAACTCCTGTAACTTTGTCTATTATAAACATTTTTAACTGAATTTTTGACAGCCCTATAACTAATGTATTAACCTCATGTGAACAAAATTTCATGTTCGTATGGTTGATAAATTTGAAGATTTCATAACACATGTAAAAAAAGTCATTTTTGGATATACCAATTTCTAAAATACGTACTTCTGTGAAAAATTTAGGTAGCGTAATAAAAATTTCACCATAGCCTAAAAAAGTATAGGAAATAAATTTGAACTGTTTCCATCAAGTGGCGTTAAATTTGGTGCACCAACATGAGTATTTCCATTTTTCACACGGTATTGACCATAGTGAAATATCGGTGCAAAAAAAAGCCGAGGCTAAGTTACTCTAATGAAATAAGTGGACTGAGAGAGAGAGTGTTTGCAATCTTTATCAATTTTAAGTTACCCAAATAAAATGATTGAACTGTTGTCTCGATACTAGCAATTTGGAATCAAATGAGAACTAAACATAAAAGCAACAACAATAACAGTTTTTGTGATGTTTTTATAACAATTGAGAAATAGGGGGGAAGAGGTCCGTGAGCGTTACGTAATTAAAGGGGGGAGTCTGGTCACGTGTTACTTATTGTTACATAAGGGAGGAGGGAGTAAATAATACCTGATTTTTTTGGCATTAATCAAAAGTATCAATAAAGTATGGTTGAATCCAAGTTTCGCTGAAGTGAGATTAAACATAGTAGTATCTGAAACTGAAATCGGTAATAACTTTCTGGCTATTTTTCAAACTGTATGGAACTGACCATTATCGACGATTTTCTGCTACACACAGAAACTACAAGGTACAGCCCACCGGCGAAGCAAGTAAAGGTGACGTAGGACTACGTAGCAATCTAATTCCAGTGCCACGTCAGGGTCATCCACAAATTGATTTAAGTCAGTCCTCCCCTGGGCCAAGACACCAAGTACAATTGTACACTCTCTAGAAAGCATTTGGTGGCTCTTAATTATGATACGGCCCCGGTTGTATTTCTACGATGGTCGGTGAGGGCCACTATCTCTGCAACGCGTAGAAGATAGTTATGGATCTGTTGGTTCATTGGTTGTTCAACACGCTTTGCTATTTACTCCATGACGTGGCGTTTAAAGCAATGCCATGTTCAGCCGGGGGGCGGTAATGGAAACTTCAAAAGCACAAGAGAAAATTCATCCAAACGAGTTGGCAAACTAATTTGGTTGACGGGGGAGAAACAGTTCGCGATTGAACTTGGGCTGTCTCTCTTGGTTCATCTCACGGGATGATTGATTCTTGACTCGTTGTCACGGGCGGCTTTTTCCCGCCAACTTGCTGATTAATAGCAAATCGCACCAACGTCTCTCTGGGCAACGACTGCTCGCCGCCGCAAACTGCTGATCCTACAGCTACTGCACAGCCTCACGACTGTCGTGGGACTGAATCAAAATGTTCTGCTAAAAGCTGTTAGGTAAAAGCATCGGATGCTAGTGCACGAAAGAAGGCGGTACCAACGAAGGCAATGTGTTACAAATAGCATCAAAGGGGGCGAACTTCAATTATTGAGCCACAATAATTAGTTTTAATTATTACACGCAAGACGGATGATTTTCTTAACCGAACCTTTCCTAATTTGCTTGCCACCGCCAGCAACTAATCCGCTATGCATAGCTAGGAACTACAACGAACTCAACCACATGGTCGGTCTGAAGTGACGCAGTTCGGCTCGAATTCCGTTCGTTGGTTGTTCAACGTTCTTTGTCATTTACTACGGGACCCGACGTTTAATGAATGCTATGTCCAGCCGGGGCGCGGTAATTGAAATTAATTTCAAACATCACAGGAGAAAATTCCAACCAAATAAACTCTTTAGTTGGCAAACTAATTTGGTCGTCCTGAAAAGGACGGATTTAGTTGACGGGGGAGAAACAGTTCGCGATTGAACTTGGACTTTCTTTCTTGGTTCATCTCCTCTTCATTGCGGGTGGCCATCTGCAGGTGACGTGGGATGATTGATTCTTGTCTCGTTGTCACGGGCGGCTTTTTCCCGCCAACTAGTAGGCTTCAGCAGCCATCTTTCTCGCAGCGAAGTTGACGGGAGCATCGGCAAAAACAGCCAACTGCACCAACGCCTCTCTGGGCAGCGACTGCAGATCCTACTCTGCACAGCTCCATGACCGCCGGAAAACTAAATCAAAATGCGAAGATGTACCCCTAAGGGCACCTCCAATCCTGATGGATATTCTGATCTATTTTTTGAGGAAATGAATCGGATTCAAAAATTTGGATCAATAAATTTTAAATCAAGAAAGAGAGTTTCCCACCGCTGATCTAAATCGTGAAGATGCATTCAAAGAAATGTAGCTGGCAACCAAGGCAACTTTATCCGGCCATACGCCATCTTGTAATAATTCTGCGTTTCGTTTAACACACGATCTCGAGGCGCTGCAAATTTAATTAAAAAAAAAGGTGTAGAAGTGGTTTTATATTTTCAATTTATATACAGGTAAGTTACTGAACATGTTTTACAGTAGGGCCTTTGTTCATACTATATATTGGTGTTAATTATTGCGCAAATTAAAATTTTCTACTAATAGCTTTTCACCTGTTCCGAAGCGACGTTCATACCGAGGTGACGGTACCGCGAAGGAGACTGCATCAACTACGATCTTTCGGAAAGAAAAATATCGCCTTCCTATAAAGGAAAATATCGCCGGATTACTGCGACGCAAGGCAGCCTTTCCCGAGAGTAATTATTTTTATCTCTATTGATTCTTGAAAGGTTTGGAAAGGTTTTTAATTGTCCACTCGGTCTGGATTATATACCAACTTTTTCGCATAGACTACAGCAAACATTTTGTTCGTGAAAATATCACCCATTTCGAGCCAAAGTGGGTTTACTCCTTTAATGGGTAAAACGTTTTTAAGCATTAATGGGTAAAGAGCTTGTACAGAAGCAAATTTAAATAAAAGTCCTGCGTAAAGGTGATACCATCAGTAGTAGAAGTGGCAGCACCCCAAGCAGCAAATATGTCTAATAAGCCAGCGCAGTTGCTTGTTATCGAGCCAGCAAATGAGCTGAAATTCGTTAGTAAGAAGCGAGGGGGAAGAAGGTTACGCACCGTTTTCGATTGTTTTTGAGGAACCACGACGGACGACGTCGCGGGTCGCATTGTGGATCTCGAAAGGAAGAACCTTTTTCTCGCAAGCATTCCGTACAAGAAGTCCTTCGTTTCGAGCTGCGCAATACCACCCTAGGTCATGATGATTAGCAAGCATGACACCACAATCACTGAATCCAATGTCGTGCCATTTTTTCAGGCAAGTGTTGATGGAGATAGTGAAGGTGTTCGAGTTTCCGAGTTGAATCTGAGTCAGTAGGAGAGAAGATGATTTTTAGAAAGTAACGACAATATCAACAATAGCAGCGATGACTTCATCGGCTATTACGAATGATGCTCTATCGTAAGTTAAGGCGATGCGTTAGACATGCATATTGCGTATCGATATTAATTGAAATTACAGGAAAGTTGGATCATCATTGCAGTGTTTGTCCGAAGCGTAGGAGTTTTTGTTTCAGCGCCGGAATACTGCAGCGCTCTGCATAAAACGCAGATTCGTAACGGGTTTGATTTGAAGATTCAAGTCTTTCTAATTATTAAGTTCCATACGCGAAGGAGCTAAATTTAAAATCATTTCCGATGGTGAAAGCAAGTTGGAATTAGGATGACGATTGATCATAATATGTCATTTTTGAAAAACATGGCTGTAGACACAAAACCGAGGGGAACTAAACGTAGAGTAATCCTTTTGATAGTGAAGCCGTCGCTGATGACGGTGATTGTATCCAGTGCAGAACCACACATTTGTCACGGTGATCCTGGAAGGTTGAATCTTAATAACAAACGAATTGGTCATAAGTCTCTTAGAGGTCTTGAGAAGTTTGATATCCCACCACCAAGATGAAAATACCTGATTCACGAAGTGCTTTGAAGGTTAAACGTCATTCATACGGAAAAGCGTGACAAGAATCGATAATCAAAAATATTTATTAATCAATGTTACACTAAGCACATAAAATATTCTATACAGAAGGTTAATAATAGGCAAATGTTAATATTATATTTTATATAGGATGGCTATACCAGTGGCTTTGTTTTTAATCGTGTGTCTCTGTAGATAGAATTTTCTATTTCACTTTTAATAACGCATTATGCTGCTACAACCGTGACTGTCGCAACGTTGCGACAAGGTTTTTTCACTTCCGCTTAATCACTAATGAGCTACATAAACTTATAATACGAAAAATATTACTGAGGTGTAATAAGTCTTATTTGTTTATTTGTAGTTAGGTATCAACAAACCAAGTTCAGGTCCTAAGAGCATCATTAACGGTGGGCAACAGTAGCGCTCTTATTTCAGAAGCGCTGCAGCGCTCTCATTATAGTGTAGCCACCCTTCTCCACATCGGTCGTTGCTATAGCGGTGATCAATTTAGTTACCCTATTCCGTACTAGATTCCGTACCGGTAGAAAGGTACACAGAGACAAACTTGATGGTCAAGTTTACCATTATTGGGGGTTAGGATGACTATTGCAGTGTAGTGACTTTGAACCGACTATGATCATGTTCAAAACGACCATTAAAAATAGTTTATCCAACATTTGCCATAATGTCGTAATAGTCCTTGTTACCATGATCATAGTCAAAAATTTCATGAACGTGGTGAATTCGACCATTTTCATGGTTATTGTTACTATTATATGCGATCCTGACCATGATATAATTGTCGGTATAACGATACATTTTTTTTTAGAGTAGAAGTAAACATTTTGACAACATTGGTTCTTGAACGTCATCAACATCGTCGCCTTCAAGTGAAAGTCGAAGAGAAGAAATAAAGAAGTTTTCTGTGTTATTCTCGGATTCCAGTGACGATGAACTTGAATTGGTTAGCCAGATGCTGGTCCAGACTCACGCAATGCTACCTGAAACGGAATGCATTCGTGAAAACGAGGGAAGAAGCACGAGGCGACCTAATATTGACAGGTTGGCGCAAGAAGGAGCGCAACGTCTGGTAGACGATTATTTTTCGGATAATTAATTAAATTAAAATACAGCGAGGACCAATTTCGCAGACGTTTCCGGATGAGTCGGAACTTGTTCCTGCGCATCGTGAGGGACATACAGGCTGCACACACGTACACTTGGAAAAACTCCGCTTTTCTTGGGTCAAAATTGCAAAATTCCACCACTCATCCGCAACATAAATGCCCACCTACGGCACCAAGTTTCAGGCTAGAATTTGCTCGAAAACCCCGTCAAACTATTATTTTTCACCGCTAGCGCTCCGACATCAAGATATTTACAGCCATTTCTATTTTTCACGTCGTACGAAATAAAACGCACGATAAAAAAAACACAACAAACCGGTGGACAGTGACTGCTCTGAGAAAAATGTCATCGTTGTACCGACAATTAAATAATGGTCAGGATGACTATCGGATATAATGGTTACAATAACCATGAAAATGGTCGAATTCATCACGTTCATGGCATTTTTGACTATGATCATGATAACAAGGACTATTCCGACATTATGGCAAATGTTGGATAAACTATTTTTAATTGTCGTTTTGACCATGATCATAGTCGGTTCAAAATCACCTTACTGCAATAGTTATCATAACCCCCCAATAATGGTAAAATTGACTATCAATTTCCTCTCTGTGTGACTTTACCAAATACCAACCGCTTCACGCGCTGCTATCGGGCTGCTAAATTTGAGCACCCGACTCTTCCCGAAAGCCCCGCTGCTAGTTTGGTAGCGCGTTTAGCAGCGACCGGTACGGTGGTGAGTGATGATAGAGCGCTGCTAAACGGGCTTCTATACCCCACCGTTAATGATGCTCTAATAATGTTGGTGGAAAAAAAAGAACATTACATAGAAAAACGATTACACAATATCTTTGTCAAGTCATGACAAAAAAAAATTAAAACTATACACTTATCTTAACTCCTTGCGTCAATTGCTCCAAAAACGGTGGAAAATCTCCGACGAAGTACATTCTGCGTCATATGGAAGTCCAAAACTGACGCCACCCTATTGAACATTCGCTGCATCCCTTGGATAGCGCTACTCAACCCATAGTTGGTGCGACGAAAGGAACCTTACGTTGTTGGACATTGGCCTTGGTTGAACATTGACGTTGATTTGTTGCAGGATTGTTTCGCAGTTGGTTCTTCTTTGTAGAGTATCTGCGACAGTTAAGGCTCTACAAACGTCTCTACGAACTCACAGAGGCTCCAATGTTCACTAATTTACAGCGACTTTCGTAGCTAGGAAGACGAAATGGGTCTCTCCAAGGTTGTCTACGAAGCGCGAACCGTAGAAAACGACGTTGAATAGATTCGATTCGTTCGGCGCCATTATTATAGTTCGGGCTCCAAACTGCTGAACAGTACTCCAGTGTAGATCGCACGAGAGAGCGATTTTAGGCAGTGGATGTCGCTGAAATTTTTCACCATCTTGAAAACAACACCAAGAGTTCTTGAACTTTATCAAGAACACATAAAATATGATGCGAATACGTCAGTTTAGAATCAGCTGAACACCTACGTCTACAACGCACTGCTTGCGTTCGATGGTCTTGCCGAGAAGATTGTAGTTGAAAACAATTGTTTGTTGCCGTGAAAAGGTTAAGACTGAGCACTTAGCCGGGTTGACCACCAATCGATTTAGAGTACACCAATCTGTTCTTGGCGGGAATGGCAGTTGGCTATTGAGCAGAAGATGTACGTCGTTGAAATAAAGAAGAAATATCAAAGGACCCAGATGGCTGCCCTGCGGTATCCCGGACGTGGTGCAAAAATGTGTTGATCGAATGTCGCCTAAAGCAACTTTCAGTTGACGAAACCATCTTAAGAGATTACCGCCAACTCCTAGCCTTGCAAGTTGAGCGATCGCAATATCGTGGTTCAGCTTGTCGAAAGCTGCCGTTAAATATGTGAAGATCACGTCCGTTTGGCATTGATCAATCATACTATCAGTGATGTATGACGTTAGGCACAATAGGTTTGTTGGTGTGGAACGCCCAGTTGAAATCCCGTGCTGCTCGGCCCTCAAAAATTGCTTACAATGTGCAAAAAAAGAGTTCCTTACGACCAGTTCAAATAGTTTCGATACGGCGCTTAACAATGTGATTCCCCTGTAGTTATTCACGTCCCGCTTGCTTCTATTTTTAAATACCGGATACATGTCTGCCGTTTTCCAGCAAAAAGGAAATATGCCGCTAGAAAGGGACAGCTGGAATATCTGATGAAGTGGATCCAGAAGAAAGGCCATTCTGTTTAAGAAAAAAGGACGGAACACCATCAGGTCCGGGCTTAAACGATGTTCTAAGAAGTGACGCAGCGTTTAAGATCGATTCAAACTCCACATCAACGAGGCTGAGTGTTTGATTTGCCAAGGGAACATTGCTCGTGGCTGCGTTAATGGAATGAACAGGAAGTCGCTCGTCTTCAAACACACTAGCAAATTTCAGTGATCAGTGCCAGCGGTTTCGCTATTAAAGACCATGGATGATGGTAAGCCTACTTCGTTGCGTTGTTGATTAACGTAGCTCCAAAATGATTTCGGGTGTAATTTAAGTCGCCGTTGAATCACACTCAGATGGTATTGGAAAAGCACACTACTTAGTCGTTTGTATTCGTAGTTGAGTCTGCTATAATGGCGTTTAAGCGACTGTGTTCGGATTTCGTGAATCTTTTGAGAGCCGCTCATTTGGCACGTCTAAGCGCACGAAGACCGTAAGTCATCCAAGGGACCCGAGATTCAGCCACGACGTGAGAAAAAGTTTGAGCGGCGATATTAACGTCGGTTGGATCAAGAATGCTCTGCCAATCTAAATTAGACAGTACCTCACCAATATTTCGATAGTCAGCTCTACGGAAGTCGTATGATACAGAAACAGGAGTGTCAACGAAGTCTCGAGCAACAAAATCTTCGACTGCAACTATAAGAGAAGGGTGGTGAGGAACATCCTTAACTAGAGGCACGGGGGCCGAAGAGATGACAGGAGCGGTCACTGGCAAAGCAGAGATCTAGAGAACGATTGTTTTCATTCACCACGTCATTAACTTGGGATAGAGTTGCGGTACTGTAGCTGTCCAGAAGCTGAATTGCCGCTGCGTGAAAAGAATAGGAAGCCGCTATGAGTTGGTGTCCATGCAATTTCCGCTTCATCATTGAGGGTAGTTAGTCCTATCCGAAGCGGCTAAGACAGATTGACAATTTCTGGACGACCAAATCAGTTTGCCAATTAAAGAGTTTGTTTGGTTGAATTTTTCTCTTGTGCTGTTGGAAATTTCCATTACCCGACTGAACATGGCATTGCTTTAAACGCCGCGTACCGGAGTAAATAACAAAGCGCGTTGAACAACCAACGAACGAGATTCAAGAACGGATAATTCGAGCCGAACTGCAAATTAAGGGTGTACTACGAACGTTTAGTGTATAGGAATTATATGGGAATTTGAACAACCAAGCGATCTAGATTGCACATTTCTGCGTAGTCCTACGTCACCTTTGCGTACAACCCCATTGGGCTGTACCTTATAGTTTTTTATTAAATTATTAACGTACCTCCCAGTTTTGGAAACTTTTGCTATCCAATTAAGCCTTCAGTTCCCCCTATACTACGCGTTTTCGTAGACTGAATTCCGACGTGAAGTTGATTTTTTATTTTTTGAACAGCGCACTTTCTACTATACAAAGCGAGCCAGGAGAATGCTAAGATATTTTGTACCCATTAATGGGTAGAAAAATACCCATCTTTTGGTCTCTCATTGAAAATAAAAAATGGATAATTACTATGCATTATTTTAATTTTAAAAGTACCCATTTTTTGACAGCTATTATCACAGCTATTATTACATATATTATCAAAAAATGAGTTTGTTTTCGAGAACCATTTTCACAGAGCTGTCGTCCGACATTCTTACGGCATGCCCAGCCCATCGTAGTCGACCGATTTTCGCGATGTTGCACTCCACCGTAGATGGTACGCAGCACCTTCCGTTCAAAGACTCCAAGGGCGCGTTGGTCCTCCACTAGCAATGTCCATGTTTCGTGGCCGTAGAGAAGTAGCGGTCTAAATAATATCTTGTAGATGGTCAACTTTGTGGTTCGGCGAACTTTGTTCGATCTTAGCGTCCTTCGGAGTCCAAAGTATTTTTTTTTTTCAACGCATTCATCACAAGTCCAATCCTACCAGCTTCAGCCTTAAGTCTGATGTACGATTCCGCCATCGTCTCAAAGTTACGTGCTACGATATCAACGTCGTCGGCGAAGCCAAATAGTTGGACAAACTTCCTGAAGATCGTGCCACTCGTGTCTATCCCAGCTCTTCTAATCACATCCTCCAGTGCAATGTTAAACAACAAACACGACAATCCATCACCTTGCCGTAACCTTCTGCGAGATTCTAAGGGACTCGAGAGCGTCCCTGATACTCGGACGACACACATCACTCGATCCATCTTTGCTTTGATCAACCGCGTCAGTTTTTCCGGAAATCCATATTCGTGCATGATTTGCCATAGCTGGTCTCGATCGATTGTATCAGACGCTGATTTGAAATCGATGAAAAGATTATGTGTGGGCACGTTGTATTCGCGACATTTCTGCAGCACTTGCCAAATCGCGAAAATCTGGTCCGTAGTAGCGCGGGCACCCATGAATCCCGCTTGGTATTGTCCCACCAAATCCTTTGCAATTGGTGACAGGCGGCAGTATAACATTTGGGAGAGCAAGGAGATCTAAGAGAGGACAAAATAATAATTCTTTGGACTGTGATTTCCTCTTCAATTTCAGAGCATGTCTCAGAAACCTCAATGTTCGTCATCCAGTAGCCGTGGGAGAAATTGGTCCAGCAGTGAAGATGAGCAGTTATGCCGATCATGGTTACAAGTGTCGAAAGATCCCATAAAAGGGACCGATCAAACTAAGCAGGCCTTCTGGCAATCTATAAAAAATCACGCTGAGTTTTATGTCCCGGAAATATCTCAACGTCCACTGGAAAGTGTGCGACAGCGGTTCAGTTCGATAAGTCATCTCGTGTCCAAATATGTGGGGTGTCTAGCGTTTGAAGAGCGGCTCAACAAAAGTGGAACGTCAAATACAGACATGATACAATCAGCTCGTAATACATTTCTAACGGAAAATAATCTAAAAACGTTTAGGATCCAAGGCTGCTATGAAATTCTTAAAGACGAACCGAAATTCGCTAGTTTAACTAATCAACAAAAACTGAACCAGAAACGAATGCACAACTTTGGTAAATAAATTATTTTAACATATGTAGCACTTTGATGTAATTGTTGTAGTTTAGCACCGATGTAATTATGTGATTGTTTATTGTTGAGAATTGAGATCAGTTTTTTGCCATATGAAGCACAGAATGTAAGCGATTTATATAGGGGATGGCATTGACATTCATTTATGTTTTAATTTGCATTGAATGTGGTTTAGTATCTCCAACATCCCATGTTCCTCTCCCAACTCATCCCAAACATCTTACATTTAAACTTCGGGATAAATAAGCAAATAACATAAACTTGCCCAAGTAACCACAAGGATTATATTACTGCACTTATTCAACCCAAAATCGGTAATGAGGGATCGCATCAATTCAACAGTTGCCAAGTAATGAAGCGTTAAATAAGCTTAAGAATGTAGTGATGCATTACCAATGCAATAATGCTTCTTTAACAATGTCTTATGGTATTACAAAATGTATGGCAATAGTACGAGCTTAGTTCATTCCGCATCGAACGCTGAAGAGCTTCGGTTTAGTTTTTTTCGCACTCCGCATTACCTCTTTTGCATTTTTTTTTCAACCCGCTATCAATCACGCGGTGATTAAAAGTAGTGCACTGTTTAAACCACCGATATCCAGCCGAGCGTTCCATTAGGGAAGCAGACATTCCCGGCCGAGCCCGACGGATGATCTGTCCAGCCTGTACCATCGTCAAACACCCGAGGGGAAAAAGTGTAACCCCATAAGCACCATCGCAGCAAGGAAGGTCATCGCTCCATCCACTGCCGGTCAGCAAGCGGTGCTTTGTTTGCGAACAACAGCAGAAGGTGCCATACCGGCAAACGGCAAGTAGCACATTTGTTTTTTGTTTCGTCATCTGCTAGTGTGTTGTGTATCTCTCTCCCATATAGTAAATCGTTCTGCATAGGGTGGTTCAAAAAAATACCGTTCTGCATAGGGTGGTTCAAAAAAAATCATCAGATTTTTATTTTGTTTTATTTAATTTTTGTTTTTTTTTGTCCCTGAATTTGTCTTTTCATGGATGATTCTAAGGGGGGCGACATGCCTCCCAAAGATGTTTTTAGGGCGCGCTGTTATCAGCCGTCTTCTGCCTCTCCTTGGGTTGTCTACTTTCGGCAGAAAGTGAAAGCCCTAGACTTTTTGGGCATAAAAAGAAATTTGACGCGTCGTTATCCGGGGACCGAATTCCATCAGGTCAACCGAAACAAACTGCGTGTTACTGCACCTACATATAAAATTGCAAATGAAATTGCTAGTGACGAAGGTTATAATGTCGAGTACTACGTCTACATCCCATCTCGAGATGTGGAGATAGATGGCGTGGTTTCTGCAGCGAGCCTGACGTGTGAAGACGTTATGGAAGGTAAGGGGCGACTTCCAGATTCCGCTTCGTCTACCATTGAGATTCTGGAATGCAAACAATTGCATGCAGGATCAATGGTAGATGGAAAAAAGACGTATTCACCGTCGGACTCGCTACAAGTGACCTTCGCCGGATCAATTCTCCCAAAATTTGTTGAAATTGATAAAGTTTTTTTCCCAGTGCGCCTTTTTGTACCAAGGGTATTTAATTGTACCAAGTGCAAACAGTTGGGTCATACGGCTACTTTTTGCGACAACAAGCCCCGTTGTGGCAAATGCGGCCAAAGGCATCTAGAGGATGCTTGCCAACAGGAAGCAACAAAGTGTGCTTACTGTGGCAAAGAGCCTCTCCACGATTTGCAGAACTGCCCCGTGTACAAGAAGCGCACTGGTAACGTGAGACGTTCCATACAAGAACGCTCCAAGCAGACGTATGCAGACATGTTAAAGTCGCAAAACGGAGCGTCTGCATCGTCTGTATCAGCCGCTCAAAATGAAAATCCTTTTTTGATTTTGTCTTCCGATGAACTGGACTCTGACGAAGCCGATGAGAGTGGATTTCCGGAGGTACACGCCCCCGGTAAAAGAAAGCCTACTAGTTCTCCGGGTGTGCGCCGGAAACAAATAAAACCTACTCTCAAAAGCTTGCAAAAAATTGGAGGTAGAGGGGGTCAATTTAAAAAACCGAATAAACCGGTAATAGCTGATGCATCCGTTCCTAGCTGTAGCTATACCAACCCGCCGCTACCTAATAACAGTAACCGTAAGAGGTTACCAAAAACTACGTCTTCTCGCAATTCTAAGAATATCCCGTCCAAGCGAGGTAAGATTAATTTTAGGGACATTGTGGATAACATTTTAAATGCTCTTGGCCTTTCGGATGCTTCACCGCTCCGAGGAATTATTGACCTGCTTATTCCTATAGTTGGAAACTACTTCAAGCAATTGACTGTATCATGGCCCCTTATTGGTGAATTCATATCTTTCGATGAATAATTCGTCGAGTGAGGATCAAGATATGATCACGGTATTACAATGGAACTGTCGTAGTCTAATACCTAAATTAGACTCGTTCAAGTATTTGATTCACAATTCTGATTGTGATATATTTGCTCTCTGTGAAACATGGCTTTCATCCGAAGATGAATTAAACTTCCACGATTTTAACATTATTCGCCTGGACCGAGATGATTCATATGGTGGCGTACTTCTGGGGATCAAAAAGTGCTACCCCTTCTATAAAATCTCACTCCCAATAATCTCAGGCATTGAAATCGTCGCTTGCCAAATAAATGTAAAGAATAAAGATCTTTGCATAGCTTCCGTCTATGTCCCTCCGAGGGCATCAATAAACCGCCGTCAACTTTGGAGTTCAATTACATTACTTCCATCTCCAGTTCTTATTCTGGGCGATCTGAACTCCCACGGTACTTCTTGGGGCGAACAATACGATGACAATAGAGCGGGTATTTTCTATGACTTATGCGACGATTTCAACTTGACCATCTTGAACACTGGGGAAGCGACACGAATAGCAAAACCTCCTGCCAGGGAGAGTCGACTTGACATATCTTTGTGTTCTAATTCACTATCATTAGATTGTCTGTGGAAGGTAATCAATGATCCCCATGGTAGTGATCACTTACCAATAATTATCTCAATCACAAATAGTTTTCACAAAACAGACCAGCCAATCCATGTTCCTTATGACCTCACGAGGCATATCGATTGGCAACATTTTGCATCGGCGGTAACCCTTGGTATTGATTCTACCGATCCTCTTCCACCATTAGAAGAGTATCGTTTCCTTTCCGACCTGATGTACAAAAGTGCATTAGAAGCTCAGAAACGACGTGTTCCAAGTGCATCCCTCAAAAGAAGACCCGCCACCCCTGGATGGGATGACGAATGCACTAAGTTGTATCTTGAGAAATCCGATGCGTTTAAAGATTATCGTAGACATGAAACATGCGAGCTTTTTGACAAGTACCTCAAGCTTGAAAAAAAGCTTAAAAACTTACTCAAAGCAAAGAAACGCAATTACTGGCGTTCGTTTGTAGAGGGACTATCTAGAGAAACCTCGATGACAACGCTTTGGAGAAAGGCTCGTTACATGCGAAACCGCTCATCCTCCAATGAGAGTGAAGAATACTCCATGCAATGGATATTCGACTTCGCTAAAAAGGTTTGTCCAGACTCTGTCCCAACACAACCGAATTTACGGGATACTACCCGAAATAACGGTTCTCTGGCCGAACCATTCACAATGTTGGAATTTTCAATGGCACTTCTTTCATCGAATAACTCTGCTCCGGGAAGCGATATGATTAAATTCAACCTTCTAAAAAATCTTCCTGATATCGCTAAAAGACGATTACTTAACCTGTATAACACTCTCATGGAATTAAATATAGTTCCACCCGCATGGAGGCAGGTTAAAGTAATAGCTATTCAAAAGCCTGGGAAACCAGCGTCTGATTACAATTCTTACCGTCCGATCTCTATGCTATCATGTTTAAGGAAATTGTTAGAAAAAATGATCCTATCAAGACTTGACCGTTGGGTTGAATCAAACAACCTGCTATCAAATACGCAATTTGGTTTCCGAAAGAGCAAAGGAACAAACGATTGTTTAGCGTTGCTTTCATCTGATATACAACTGGCCTTTGCACACAAGGAGCAATTGGCTTCAGTATTTCTGGATATTAAGGGCGCATTTGATTCAGTTTCCATAGATATACTGGCAGATAGTCTGCACAGTAGTGGTTTACCAGGAATTTTAAATAACTTTTTGTATAATTTACTGTCAGAAAAACAAATGACCTTTAATCTAGGTCAACTGACAACTTCCAGAATTAGCTACATGGGCTTACCCCAAGGCTCATGTTTAAGTCCCTTGCTTTATAATTTTTATGTTAAAGATATTGATAACTGCTTGGAAAATAGATGCACGCTAAGACAACTTGCAGACGACGCTGTGATCTCCTTTAGAGGTCCACGTGCAGAAATCTTGCAAAGACCATTGCAAAATTCCCTAGATAATCTGTCCATCTGGGCCAGAAATTTGGGGATCGAGTTTTCACCGCATAAAACCGAATTGGTAGTGTTTACTAGAAAGCGGTTCCCAGCCCAACTGCGTCTCAAGCTGTTGGGAAGAGACATTACCCAATCTTTGACCTTCAAATACCTTGGAGTCATGTTTGATTCAAAATGCACTTGGAGTAATCACTTTGCGTATTTAAAACAGAAATGTCAACAAAGGATCAATTTTCTAAGATCAATATCCGGGACATGTTGGGGTGCTCACCCGGAAGACCTTATTAAACTCTATAAAACAACTATTCTTTCAGTTCTCGAATATGGCTCTTTTTGTTTCCTCTCGGCAAGAAATAGCCACCTCATCAAATTGGAACGCATTCAATATCGTTGTCTACGTATTGCCCTTGGCTGTATGCATTCAACGCATAATATGAGCCTGGAGGTTCTGGCAGGAGTAAAACCCTTACAGTACCGCTTCTGGGAGCTCTCATCTAGAATACTGATCAAGTGTGGAATCAGTAACAACCTTGTGATTGAAAACTTCGAAGAAATGCTCGAATTGAGCACCCAGTCAAGATTCTTACGAATCTATATTAACTATATGTCATCCGATATTAGTCTTCCATGCTATAACCCTCCTAGTGTACGCTTTCCTTATCACAGTTCCTCCATTGATTATGATCTCTCCATGAAACAGGTTATTCAAGGAGTTCCAGATCAACTTCGACCTATTTTAATTCCCCATATTTTCATCGAAAAGTACCAACATGTCAGTTGCAATAGAAGAATTTTCACTGATGGGTCACGCATTGATGGATCCACTGGTTTCGGTGTTTACAATGAATACTCATCTGCCTTCCGGAAACTTCAGGAACCTTGTTCCGTATATGTTGCTGAGCTGGCAGCAATCAATTTCGCATTGGGGATAATTTCCGACATGCCCATAGACCATTATTTCATCTTCTCGGATAGTCTCAGTTCTATTGAGGCCCTCCAGTCGATGAAAACAGTTAAGCACTCATCTTACTTTCTTTCAAAAATAAGGGAGCAGATGTGTGCGTTGGTCGAAAGATCATTTAGAATTACCTTTGCATGGGTCCCCTCACATTGCTCAATTCCAGGCAATGAGAAGGCGGACTCTCTAGCAAAGGTGGGCGCACAAGAAGGCGAGATTTTTGAAAGAAGAATTTCACATGATGAATTTTTCCCATTAGTACGTCAGAGTTCTCTTCAAAGTTGGCAAAACGATTGGACAAGTAATTCTCTTGGGCGGTGGTTACATTCCATTATTCCAAATGTTTCGTCGAGATCGTGGTTCAAAGGTCTGGATGTAAGTCGCGGTTTCATTCGTGTGATGTCAAGACTTATGTCCAACCACTACTCGCTAGACGCACATCTCTACAGAATTAACCTCCTCGATAGCAATGTATGTAGGTGCGGAACCGGTTATGATGACATCGATCACGCAGTTTGGCATTGCCCGGGTAATGATGCCTCCAGAGCACGATTATTGGATACCCTTGTGGCCCGAGGTAGACAACCCTTCCGCGAAGTAAGAGATGTTTTGGGAATGCGTGATCTTCCCTACATGCAAGCGATTTACGAATTCCTTTGTTTGTCTGATCTAAGAGTGTAATGTCATCACCCCCTCCCTTTCACTCTAGTAAATTCCCTGCCATTGTGTCCCAGTTATATTATCCTTTTGTTTCCGTGCTACTTGTACCTGCCCAGCAAGCTGTGGTCACCCATCTGCAGCTTAGTTCCTGTAAGGGACTACAGAGACCGAGGATTTGGAAGATGTCGCAACCATGAGCAGCAACAAATACCTGAAATAAGTTACCTGCCTAGCCCCTTCCAAACAATAATGTGACCCATTAACCTCGAGCTAGCCACGAGTAATTGGCACCCCTCTTTACTAAAATCGAAATAGAAAAATTGTTAATTACAATATTGAATATCGGCTCCGCAAAGTGTTACACACGCCTGAGCCTAATAAATAAACGAACTGATTAAAAAAAAAAAAAAAAAAAAATAAATTTTTGCGGGGTGTGGTGTTTTTTTGTTTTTTTTTTTTTTGTAAAAAAAAAAAAAAAAAAAAAAAAAAAGAAGGGAGGGGGGGAGAAAAAAAAAAAAAAATAAAACACCAAAACTCAAAATGTATGTATGTTAAAAGCTAACCATTTATTACTTGAACAACCATTAAAAATAATTCTATTGAAACGGTGTGAGCACGGTGAGTAAAAAAAACCATGTTTTTGCGGTATTGCTCTGTCAGTATATGCACTGAAAATTTATTTTCGTGAATTAGCTTTCCCTTGTTTCGTAAACATCGATTTTGTTCATAGAATAAATTCCTCGTTATTTGTATGAAACATTCCTTATGCTTGTCATCTGGTGAAATGCTGTCATTACACTTTTTTTTACAATGCTCGAAATGAATTTCGTGAAGACCAACAAATTGCTGCTTCTCTTCAATCGTACTCATACATGTTGCTGCTTGGGTGGGCTGGAATCATTGATTTATCCCAAAATAAAAATTAAAGCGCTATCGAGAGTTATAAGTTCATACTCATCAATCAAGTAACTTCTAACGAGTCACCATGGCTTAGTGAGATCAACCACGGATTCAATAACAAGTCTTCCCAAAAATACAGGTTCGAACCTCATTTCAGAAATATTTAAAAAAATTCTGAAGCACTCCACGTGGTTTGCGCCTTTTTTTCAATTACATACTGAGTCGATATAGAAGTTCTGTCAGTCAATCATTTAACCATGCATTCTTATTGATAACAAAATATTCGTAGCATTTTGTATTGTTTTCGTACAATGAACGAGTGTTCTTTCTGTGTCAACTAATGCTTCGTGCTTTTAACAGTTATGTAACAGCATTGTGGCATTGAATACGAAGGTAGTTTCTTGAAAAGTACAAATCAATTTCGGTGTAGAAAACAAAGAATAGATTTGTTAGTTCTACATTCGATTTCGTAATAAAAACGAAATTTAATTTTCAGTGTGAGCGAGCGGGTCGTGAGGAAAAGTACATTTTCAATAAAAACTGTTAGATTTCAGCATTGTTCCTATTTAATGGGATTCGATTTTAAAACTTGGGGAAAATCGAGAGTTTTTAAAATCTTTTTTTTTTTTCATTCCAGATCAAGTTTAGAATAGTTTAATCTTGTTGCCAAAATCGGACGGGTATTGTAAAATACTTTGGGTGAGAGCAGAAAAGTTAATACACCCGTCGTTCAGGTGGATTGTCACAAAGTGAGGGCTCGATTCCCGCTCCAGCCGACGGAACTCGATAATGCCCCTACTATATGGGTCCACCGGGCGTTGTGTTGTCCGTTGTATAATGTTAAGTGTTCAGTCTGTGCAGCAACTGGTTGAAGACGGTGTAATTCTCTCTCTCTCTTTCTCTCTCTCTCTCTCTCTCTCTCTCTCTCTCTCTCTCTCTCTCTCTCTTCTCTCTCTCTCTTCTCTCCGTCTCTCTCTTCTCTCTCTCTCTCTCTCTCTCTCTCTCTTCTCTCTCTCTCTCTCTCTCTCTCTCTCTCTCTCTCTCTCTCTCTCTCTCTCTCTAAAAAAAAACTAAGCTTGCCCCCCTCTATTCGAAATCCTGGCTACGCCTATGATGTCCTGTAGCCCAAGAAGACCGAGAAGAAAATTTCAATCGCGAATCACGTTCCCTCCGTAAACATATGATCCATTTAACACTTACAAACACGTTGGACATTCAACAAACAAAATATTACTAACAGTTAATTCGAGCCGAACTGCAGTTTCTATAAATGTTCGTGGAGAATCAATAGTAAAGCTTCATACACTAATAGCATAGGGTTTTGACTGAATAAAACATAGAAGAAATTTATTAATTCGATGGCATCAATTTCTTCACATCAACAAGCAGTCCTACGTCAACTTTGCAGTTATGTCACTGACATAACTCACCCTTTCGTTTTGTTTTTTGTGCTTCGCCCCCGCACCCGGAGGAAGAGTTAATATCAGCTTAGTTGTGTTTGTATAGGAAGAGAGTGGAGAAAAAAGAAAAAAGAAAACCAATGTAATGTAGAAAACGGCCATTTGCTGGTCAGAAGCAACGAACGAAGTCAACGCACATGCGCGCGTGAGTGACTGGCATATAATTTGATACTAAGACCATCCCCACCGGTGGGTTCGTATCTGGGTAATATGTTGATGACAGAAAGCGTTCCTATACAGACTTTGTTGAATACCATGCGCTTGTCGCTTCTGTCCACAATACGCACTTTTTAACCGTCAGCTCGGACCCTTAACGATCGTCACAGTTCAAGTTATTGAACTACGCTTGCTCGGATTGATTCGGTACGATAATGACCAAGCCGGCTTAGCTCGATCAGGTTATAACTTTTATTCACTTTTTGAGTGCCTTTTTTCCCTGATCGTCCGTAGTGCAGTCGAGCAAAGGTCCGTACTACATTTAAACGTTCGGTGAATTTTAATTTGTTGTGGTGTTTTTGCTGTAAGTTTTAATTCACTTGGTTTTAGGATTTAATTTAGTTTGTAAGTTTTAGACTTTACTTTGCACAAACTCGCGGAACTACGACACACAATGGACGGGCGTATTCGCTGGTGTTACCACAATTCTTCACTCCTCTGGACCGGATCAAAAACTAAGCGGGTTCTTGTATTGTTCCCTCGCTTTTTATTTCATCTTCTCCTTGATCCTGTAATGCCCATCGCCATCAGCTTCATTGTTCCGATACATTTCGTTACGTTTCTCGACGAGATATTTTTAGTTCAATTGGGGCTTTGGTTGGTTATGTATTTTTTTTTTGGACCTATGTCCATTTGATGTTTGTACTGTGTTTACGCGGGGCTTGTTGTAAGTGAAAGTGACCTCGGAATGCACGTGAGTAACCAGGCATTCTGAAATGGGTCACTGAATCAAAGCAGTCACCTTGCAACTCCCGGGCAAAAAATGTTTGTCGAGTCGACAACAGTTCGTTTAACTGCAAACACTTTTCTTCTATAAAAACACTACCGGACGTTGGGCGTTGGATTGCACACACACCCCCACACACACACACACACACACACACACACACACACACACACACACACACACACACACACACACCACACCCACCCACACCCACACACACACACACACACGCACACACACGCACACATACACGCACACATACACGCACACACACACGCACACACACACAATCATAATAATAATAAACTGAAATAAATAATGTCAAATGTATAATAAAATTGTCCGTCCTTATTAGTTACATCGAATTTGTTCGCTTTGTTGTCGAGGATTGATCACAAATTTTCTATTGGGTTCAAATCTGGACTTTGAGGTGGTCATTCCAAAGGTTTTATGCGATTGGAACGGAAAAAAGCTTTTGTCTATTTTGCTGTATACTTTGAGTCATTATCTTGTTGGAAAATCAAATTGTTTTCCAACCCGACCTTCAATTAAGACTCCTCGAGGTTTTCGTTCAAAATGTCTATGTATATGTCTGCTGTCATAATTCCATTAATCCGAACCAAGTTTCCAACACCAGCAAAAGAAAAACATCCCCACACCATCACGTTCCCACAGCCATGTTTTACAGTCCCTTGCAAATGACGTTCCTGAAGACTTTTTCCATCCTTTCGCCAAACCCGATAATGCCCCCACCGGTTGAAGATTTAAAATTTCGATTCGTCAGTCCAGAGCGCTTGTCTCCAAAATTGAGGCTTATCAGCATGTTCCCGAACGAAGCGCAGACGCTTTAATTTATTCGCCTTGCTGATAAATGGTAGTCTCCGTGTGTATCTGCTCTGCAATCCATGTGCTGCTATTCGACGCCGTATTGTTCGATCAGATATCGGCAGCCCACCGACAAACCGACATGAATGACAATGGAAAATGTGTTAATATTTCTGTTCAAATCATATTACTGACATCGATCTTCGTGTTCACTGAGAACATTTATTGAAGCCACGAACACGCTTGGGAACCTGATAAGAAGTTTCATGTCTGAGCAATTCTGGACAAATTAATTTTATCTAGGGTACGGGACGGGTTTTAAGCAGTTTAGTCAGCCCGTGAGACATTTGATGAAGCTGTGTGTAATCTATAATTAGAACTGCCAATATTTAGACATTAATCTTTCTGCTTACGTCTGGTCTATCGGAACATACCTTCAGCAACGAGCATTAGGCTCAGAAAATTTTATAGCCATGGAATAAAGTTCCCAATTGCAGGGACTTTTTAAAAGCATGCGGATTGCTTTCCGATTAAAAAAATGTTCTCTTCAGCTCCTCAATCTAACAATTTTGTATGAGTGCGATTCTGTGCATGTGTGTGAAGGCGAAATGAAATAGACCAGTTCACGATTTGCTGCAAACGTCAACTTCCTCAACCCGCTCCTTCGTTTTACCCATTCGCTCTCGAAAACAACCAAAACATGTCGATTGCTACGATCACAAACTCATCTACTAGCAGGTAATGAGACAGACGTACACGACCAAACTTTTAGTTTTTCATTGATCTTTAGATTGGCAATGTGTATTTCTTATTTCATTTACTCTCACGCAAATGTTAGCCAAAGCGACTGTGACGACAAACGGAATGCTTCGTTTAAAAACAAACAAATGCAAGAGACAGCAGGCTTCACGTTACATTACCGGTGCGCTATATCCATGGTTAACAAAGAAGAGAGGAAACATGGGCTCTCTCAAAAGCAACAGTGATGCCATAGCTGCCGCTCAACAGCGAAGGATTATTTATCGTTGGGTACTATTGGACAGCTACAAAACATATTTTTTAGTGCCCATGATAGTGCCAGATGATGAACAATATAATCATAAGCATAGATCAACCTCCAATGACTGGAAGAAACATGAAATAAATAGTGATTTCAGATTATCTAAATATGTAATAAATTTAACTCAATGTTCAACATCACATTCTGGCAACAATCCTAGTTGTGAGAGAGAGCTGATGAAGACATGCTCTCCGGTACACGCGATTAAATGCAAAATACACAAAAGCAAAATTTGAGCGAATTTCTTCAGCAGGTAAGAAACTGATGGTTTTCTAGATGATGTATTTTAAATCTTCAAAATGACAGTAATATATTGATAATCAATCATGATTCATGCATCGAATCATTAGCCCGATAGATAAAGCTTATGATCGTATCATTGGAAGTGAAATAATTTGGAAAATGTAGGAGTTATAGACTTATTTCCTAACAACTGATTAAAATTTCATGATCTTGCAACACTGCTTGCTTGTTGTTGTTTGCTTTTGTGAGTGCAATTTTAATTTTAATTTATATCGTTTTGCTGCCCGTTTTAATTTGTAATCTATCGCTGAATACGTTCTTTATGGTCCTTTCGTTACGTCGTGAGTGAATTATTTGCGTGTGCAGTGATAAATACGTGAATTTTATCAAGTGTTTTTCAGTGACAGTGGTCATAAAACATTCCATCTACTACCTCTACGCACATTTGTTTCGTGCGCAGAGACATCTCGCGGCATTTTTCAGAAGCCATACATTGCGTGCAATATTGCATCTAAGCAAAAGCTTGTCACCGTCATAGTCAACGCCATAAAGCTCCGTCGACAGCATACTGCTATTCGTTCTCGGACAGTGCACATAGACAGCATACTGCATACAGCATACTACGAATGAGGCAATTTCGGCTATGGGTCAAGCTAATTTAGGAACTGACGATGGTAAAACTGGTGGCTAAAGGTACAGACACCAGCAACATGTCCTTCGTTTCTTTCAAAATTGGTCTCGATCCAACTTTGAAGAGCAATGCACTTGACCCCTCGACATGGCCAGAGGGTTTGATGTTCCGGCAGTTCGAGGACTACAGCTCGCAAAAATTTCGGAGACTCTCTGTTGCGAATCCAAGTCCATCACCAATTGCACTCGCCGTAGCAACAAATTAATTCGAAATCATGTAGAAATCACCACCAGCTGTTGCCGTATGTATCCAGGACGCACTGCCAGTAGCTCTTCGGGAGTCCCTGAGCCACCCAACCAAGTCACGCTTACTATTAGTTCCTGCCTACGTAGTCGTTCTGGCCCTTCGGTTGTGGCTGGTGATGGGATCTCCCGACAATCTATCACAGGCAAGTATGCACGTCCAAGTATCGTCCATCTGCCTGATTTCTTCTCACGTTACAGCTGCACTGCGACACGTAACCGCAACTCTTCAACTTTGCTTCACACAATTTTTGGATGTACCGACATCAGCTCTATGGATGAATTTGACGACAATTCTTCGCTTCCTGAATTCCATCCCGCTTCCTGTGTTGGCGCATCGACTAACTCACTCAGACATCGCTCATCTGGTCATCAAAGCACCCAGCTAACGGAATTCACGTAACGAAGCATGATGGAAGCCCCTAAGCCACCCGTCATAGTCGAGCGAAGCTGGTGTTCCAGCCATCCAAGCCATTCCGTTCCTGTGTTCGGAAATGGTGAGGGGGTCTTCCAACTTGTTAATCCAGGCAAGTACGACGAATCATCAAATTCTTCGCTTCCTGAATCTCTTCCTGCTTTCAGCATAGATGCTCGCTCGCTCAGCACAAACCCATCAGATGGTCAAACTTTCCAGCCTACTTTAAAGGCAATTCCGTTTAGCAAGATGGGATCCCATGACTTCATGACTTCAGGTCGCGCCGTAGGAAGCCCTTTGGAACCCCTTAAGCTTTCGACCCAGTTCTGCCACACGCTGCCGTCGTTCTACATAGTCGTCCTGGTCCTGTGGGCGAATGCGGTGAGAGGATCTTCCAGCAACCTCTACCCGGCGAGTATTCCTTTATTTCTACGAATGTCCAGAGTCTGATCGAAACCACTCATTCTAGCCACAACCATCAGCCTCGCTCTGCGGCTGATCAATCGGGCGCTCATCCATCTGCGATAACGAGACAAACCGTTACGCCGGGAACTGCAATTGCTATGACTTCCCCCGAAGGACCAAGACATGCTGCAGCTGCTACTTCAAGTGTCCGGTGTACAACCAAAATGTTGGTGGGATCAACAGTCAACAGCCGAGTATCAATTGGCCCTTAGTGATGGTTGCTATGACATTTACGCTTTCACCGAGACCTGGCTTAACGGGAATACTACGACGAATCAACTCTTTGACGATTCCTACACCGTGTATCGACAAGATCGGTCACCTTCTAACAGCAACAAGAGTATCGGTGGCGGTGTTCTGCAAGCTGTCCATGCTAGATTCAAATCCCGTTCGGTCAATCCTCCCAATAGCTCATCGGTGGAGCAAATATGGGTTGCATTGGCTACCGACGATGCTACGCTCTACGTTTGCGTGAATTACTTTCCTCCAGACCGAGTAAATGACGCATTTCTGATCGAAAAGCATCTTGACTCGCTGAACTGGGTCGTTTCGCAGTTAAATCCAAGGGACATGGTGATCATTCTCGGCGATTTCAACATGGGCACGATTTCTTGGCAGCCAAATTCTCTTGGGCACTACTTTCTTATCGTTTCTCGATCTACGATTGGCATGTCATCACGAGAACTGCTTGATGCGTATAGTACCGCTCAACTCAGGCAGCTGACTGGCGTTCAGAACAAGAATAATCGCATGCTTGATCTGTGCTTTGTTAGTGACGATTTGTGTGAGGATTGCACAGTTATTGAAGCACCAGCACCGCTAGTTAAAATCAGTCGGCATCATCCACCATTAGTTTTGAAACTTGGGGTAAATCCATTGTGTCGCTTCCGTGATTCCTCTGAATGTGTTTTCTACGGTTTCAGTATGGCTGATTTCAGCGGTATGAACGATTTCTTGGGACTTGTTGACTAGGGCGAGGTTCTCGATGTGTCTGACGTCAACCTCGCTGCATCGACAATGTCTGGTGTACTGCTGTATGCCATTGATCAGTTTGTTCCAGTGAGGATGAAACTTGAATCACCTAAACCAGCTTGGTCAAATTCCGCTCTCAAGCGCCTCAAAAGAGTGAAGCAGGCAGCTCTGAGACGACACAGCAAATATCGCACGGATTTTGCAAAATCGTGTTACGTGGAAGCGAATGCTGAGTACAAGCAATTAAAGGATAATCTCTATAACGCTTATCAAGACCGTCTACAAAAAAGCCTTAAGTCTAACCCCAAAACCTTTTGGCGTCACGTCAATGATCAGCGGAAGGAAGTCGGTTTGCCCTCCACGATGACGGATGGTTTGCTTGAAGCTGATTGCATCGCCGGTATTGCCGATATTTTCCGTTCCCAATTCAGCAACGTTTTCTCCGACGAGCTGCTCGACCCGCAGGACATCGCGCTCGCCACCAGAAATGTGCCCCGTCTTTCTGCCTCCAGAATGGATTGTGCCATCACCAATGACATGGTTATTGCAGCTGGCAAGAAATTGAAGTCCTCAACGGGATGTGGTCCGGATGGCATTGTACTAAAACAGTGCGTGGATTTACTTGCGTCTCCGTTAGCAAAGGTGTTTTTTTTTTTTTTTTAACTCTTTATTTATTCCAAATTTTACATTATTTTACATTCATATATTAACCTAGGTGATCCTGCTAAGTAATTAACATTTCAACCTTATATGCTATCATTTATATCTAATTGTGTTAATATTATTTTTACTTTGTCTATTCAGTATTTTTAACAGGGTTCCTTTGTTCTGAATCCTTTGAAGTGCTTTTTTCCTAGTAGCACAACAACTAGCCCATATTGGCACAGCATAAAGCATGGCCGGTCTAAAGATTTGTTTGAATATTAGAAGTTTGTTCTTCAAACAGAGTTTGGATTTTCTGTTTATAAGAGGATATAAACATTTTATATATTTATTACATTTGGCTTGAATGCCCTCAATGTGATCTTTAAAAGTAAATTTTTGATCAAGTATCAGTCCAAGATAGCTTACTTGATTTGACCAAGAAATTGGAACTCCGTTCATAGTGACCATATGACTATTACTTGGTTTCAAAAATGCAGCTCTAGGCTTGTGTGGGAATATTATAAGTTGAGTTTTGGAAGCATTAGGAGAAATCTTCCATTTTTGAAAATAATCTGTAAAAATGTCCAAGCTTTTTTGTAGCCTCCTGGATATAACACGAAGACTTTTTCATTTAGCGGAAATGCCTGTGTCATCAGCAAAGCAAGATTGTTGACAGCCCTGAGGTAAATCAGGGAGATCTGAAGTGAAAATGATATAAAGTATTGGCCCAAGAATGCTACCTTGAGGAACACCAGCTCTAACAGGCAATTGATCAGATTTAGAATTCTGATAATTTACTTGCAAAGTTCTATCAGTTAAGTAGTTTTGAACTAATTTCATGATAGAAAGCGGAAAATTGAACTTTTTCAGTTTCGCAATCAAACCTTCATGCCAAACACTGTCGAATGCTTTTTCTATGTCTAGAAGAGCAACTCCAGTGGCGCAGCCTTCAGCTTTGTTTGAACGAATTAAATTTGTAACTCTCAAAAGTTGATGCGTAGTTGAATGCCCATGGCGGAATCCAAACTGTTCATCAGCAAAAATTGAGTTTGTATTGATGTGAAGCATCATTCTATTCAAAATTATTTTTTTCAAAAAGCTTACTTATTGAAGAAAGCAAACTGATTGGTCGGTAGCTAGAAGCTTCAGCCGGATTTTTGTCTGGCTTCAAGATAGGTACGACTTTTGCATTTTTCCATTTTTCTGGAAAGTGTGCGAGAAAAAAAATTTTTTTAAAAAGGTTTTTTTTTTTTTTTTTCCCCGGGGGTTTTTTTAACTGTTGGGAGAAGTCATATTTTTTTCCCGTGTTTTAAAAAAAAGGTGGGAAAAGAATGGTCTCAAATTGCGGTGAGCGATTCCACGAACAAGTGGGAAATTTTTCCAGTTTTTATTTTTTGTATTTTTTGATTTGCATGAAACCTTGCATACAAGTTTTTGGGGAAGAAAAACGCCGTTTTGCATACTTGGTTCGCCATTTTGAATCTAGCCTTACTTATGAGAAGGGCCTATGAAAAATGCACATGATATCTTCAAAAAATTGTATCTCGGAAACGGTTTGTCCGATTGGTTTGGTGTCTTCGGCAAAGTTTTAGACAATTGTTGGTGCTATATGGAGAAAATATGCACGGTAAAAAAAAGTTTGGTTTTTGTGTTTTGAACTAAAATATAGATTTTCCCTTAAAAGTTACATGTCAATAATTTTTAATTATTCTTATGTTATAGCTGACTGAAAATGCTATCTAGTGCACAGTGGGTTGTTCTGGAGAAAAATAGGTTACAATGAAAAAAAAATTACAATTTTCAAAAAAGCTATTAAGAAAAGTCAAAAAAGTTTGTCACCCTAATTTTATGAAAGTACATCAAATTTGCAAGCAAAAAGTACTTCGGTAACATTTTTCTAAGATGCACCGTTTAGAAGATATTACTGATTTAATATTGATTTTTTTGATAACTTAATAAGTTTTGGCCCTTTTCGGATGTACTCCGTGTTTTTCCAGTTTCAAAAGTATTTTTTTCGGAAAGATTGGAAAATTTTGAGTTAAAATGACACTGACAGCTTAAAGATTCGAGTGAAATTCTCTGCCTTAAAAGTATTTTGAAAAACAAGTTACAAAATCCCACTATCAGGAACAATGATTTTCAAGTGATTTTTGGTGCGTTGTGCTGAAAACGTGCTAACAAGTATTAGATACAGGTAATTAGATACCAGTTAGCTGTACTACGTACAGTTGGTGATTGTAAACATGGTATTTGTTGGAACTAGTCCACCATGGCCACGCTGGCCATAACGAGGCTAGCTCCGTCGATGACCGTTTCTTAATAATAAATAAAAAGAACGCAGTCTTAGTCACCTTCCATCAAACTAGACGGCTGCCGACTGATACCTCAATCAACAACCGCCGCACTCTTTATTCATTCCAGGCATATACAATTTACAATCTTCTTCAATAACAATATACCTACGCCAGCAAATCTACCTCGCTCCAACTCTCCAAACTCGTACCTGAAGGTTCGACGATACCTGAGCGTTCAACTCTACCTATCTTCCAACAGTCTTTACCCAGCATTCTATGATTTCTACCCGTGAGCTGTATAATAATGTCTGACTCGGTTCTGAATTCATCCAGTATCTACCAAACAGTAAATGCAGAAAGGTTGCTAGTAGCATAGTGATTATAGTAATTTCAGCTCATAATCCTGTGTTTTTGAACGAGATCCAGTGTTGTTTGATAACATAATAATTGTAAAGGAAAGTGTAACACGTTTTGGTGCAAAGGTAAGTTTTAAATACACATTTTAATTATATGTTTTGTGATATTTTCGTACAAAACTAACAATTGGAAAATATTTTCTATGTTACAGATTACAAAATGAGTAAAATAAGATGTATTCGCCCATTCAAAGACATTCAGTGTTCGAAAGAGCTGCGATATCTCACGGATGGTATCATCCAAAAACTAAAATCAATTGGATTTTCCAAGCTATCCACACTGAACACCAAGGATTTTCGTATTTGTTCGTCTTGCCGTCTACATATTGATTCAAGAGCTCACCTCACCCAAAACGAAGAACAAAGCGTAGCCGGCGGCTCAATGATGCCAACTGTTCAGACCATACCTGATTCGCAAAGCTATGAAAGTTTGGTCACGATACCATCAGCGTCAACGCTAAGCACAATTCAATCAAATAAAGACTTCACGATGCCTGTAGACGTCGAAATATTCAACCGAGGAATAGCAGCTATTCGTGTTTCGCCTATAGATTTAGGTAAGGTTAAAAATGTTCACTATCCTGAAAAAAAGTGCGCTGAAATCGTGGAAGGTGTACGAAGAAATCTTTTTAAATTAGACGCTAAAACAGAAAGAGCAAACGAGTTTGATGAAGTCATAGAAAATATGAAAATTAAATTTTTAAATTCAGCCACAAGGCAAGAAAAACTATCAATTTTATCATTGTTACCAAAATCATGGTCAGTACAAAAAATTGTAGACGAATTTAAAACCAGTAGAAATATGGCATCAGATGCAAGAAAGGAAAGAGATAATGTATTTGATTCATCTCAAGGTTCAAGCTCTGGAAAAGCTTTGAGTAATGAAACAAAAGAACTGTTTTGATTTTTTGAGGACGTGATATAAGCCGTGCAATGCCAGGCCAAAGAGATTTTGTTAGCGTAAAGACAGGAAATAAGAGATTAGCTGTTCAGAAAAGATTGTTAATGATGACATTGAGAGAAGCTTTTAATCGCTTTAATGAAATGTACGTCAATGTAAAAATAGGGTTTTCATCATTTGCAAGCCTCCGGCCAAGGCAATATAAACTATTGACTATCACAGGAACACATAATGTTTGTGTTTGCACTACGCATGAAAATGTCAATTTAATTCTACATAGCTTAAAAAAATACAATGTCTTGAATGATCTAAAAACATTAACGAATAGATTACTTTGCGAAAATAAGACAACTCATTGCCATCTACGAAGATGTAAAAACTGCCCAGATACCTCAGTTTTAGAAGACAGTTTATTGAAACAACTGGAAGAAAACTTTGTTGAAAAGCATTCATTCGAACAATGGGTTACCACTGACAGATGTAATTTAGAAACTATTGTAAAGCAAACCGATGAGTTTGTTTCATTTTTCAGCTCAAAATTAGAAAGTTTGATTCCGCATGATTTTGTAAAAACCGAACAATCCAATTTTTTGAAAACTACAAAACAAAACTTGCAAGATGGTGAATTTTTAGCTATTTGTGACTTTTCTGAAAATTACAGCTTCAATTTTTTGAAAACTACAAAAAAAAATTAAAAAGATGGAAATTTTTATTTGGTTTTAAAAAATAACTTTTGGGAATAAAACACAGAAAAACAACGTTATAATATATAAAAATAAAAAAAATAAAAAATATTAATATTATAAGAAGAAAAAACTCCGTGTTTTTCCAGTTTCAAAAGTATTTTTTTCGGAAAGATTGGAAAATTTTGAGCTAAAATGACACTGACAGCTTAAAGATTCGAGTGAAATTCTCTGCCTTAAAAGTATTTTGAAAAACAAGTTACAAAATCCCACTATCAGGAACAATGATTTTCAAGTGATTTTTGGTGCGTTGTGCTGAAAACGTGCTAACAAGTATTAGATACAGGTAATTAGATACCAGTTAGCTGTACTACGTACAGTTGGTGATTGTAAACATGGTATTTGTTGGAACTAGTCCACCATGGCCACGCTGGCCATAACGAGGCTAGCTCCGTCGATGACCGTTTCTTAATAATAAATAAAAAGAACGCAGTCTTAGTCACCTTCCATCAAACTAGACGGCTGCCGACTGATACCTCAATCAACAACCGCCGCACTCTTTATTCATTCCAGGTATATACAATTTACAATCTTCTTCAATAACAATATACCTACGCCAGCAAATCTACCTCGCTCCAACTCTCCAAACTCGTACCTGAAGGTTCGACGATACCTGAGCGTTCAACTCTACCTATCTTCCAACAGTCTTTACCCAGCATTCTATGATTTCTACCCGTGAGCTGTATAATAATGTCTGACTCGGTTCTGAATTCATCCAGTATCTACCAAACAGTAAATGCAGAAAGGTTGCTAGTAGCATAGTGATTATAGTAATTTCAGCTCATAATCCTGTGTTTTTGAACGAGATCCAGTGTTGTTTGATAACATAATAATTGTAAAGGAAAGTGTAACACGTTTTGGTGCAAAGGTAAGTTTTAAATACACATTTTAATTATATGTTTTGTGATATTTTCGTACAAAACTAACAATTGGAAAATATTTTCTATGTTACAGATTACAAAATGAGTAAAATAAGATGTATTCGCCCATTCAAAGACATTCAGTGTTCGAAAGAGCTGCGATATCTCACGGATGGTATCATCCAAAAACTAAAATCAATTGGATTTTCCAAGCTATCCACACTGAACACCAAGGATTTTCGTATTTGTTCGTCTTGCCGTCTACATATTGATTCAAGAGCTCACCTCACCCAAAACGAAGAACAAAGCGTAGCCGGCGGCTCAATGATGCCAACTGTTCAGACCATACCTGATTCGCAAAGCTATGAAAGTTTGGTCACGATACCATCAGCGTCAACGCTAAGCACAATTCAATCAAATAAAGACTTCACGATGCCTGTAGACGTCGAAATATTCAACCGAGGAATAGCAGCTATTCGTGTTTCGCCTATAGATTTAGGTAAGGTTAAAAATGTTCACTATCCTGAAAAAAAGTGCGCTGAAATCGTGGAAGGTGTACGAAGAAATCTTTTTAAATTAGACGCTAAAACAGAAAAAGCAAACGAGTTTGATGAAGTCATAGAAAATATGAAAATTAAATTTTTAAATTCAGCCACAAGGCAAGAAAAACTATCAATTTTATCATTGTTACCAAAATCATGGTCAGTACAAAAAATTGTAGACGAATTTAAAACCAGTAGAAATATGGCATCAGATGCAAGAAAGGAAAGAGATAATGTATTTGATTCATCTCAAGGTTCAAGCTCTGGAAAAGCTTTGAGTAATGAAACAAAAGAACTGGTTTTGAATTTTTTTGAGGACGATGATATAAGCCGTGCAATGCCAGGCCAAAGAGATTTTGTTAGCGTAAAGACAGGAAATAAGAGATTAGCTGTTCAGAAAAGATTGTTAATGATGACATTGAGAGAAGCTTTTAATCGCTTTAATGAAATGTACGTCAATGTAAAAATAGGGTTTTCATCATTTGCAAGCCTCCGGCCAAGGCAATATAAACTATTGACTATCACAGGAACACATAATGTTTGTGTTTGCACTACGCATGAAAATGTCAATTTAATTCTACATAGCTTAAAAAAATACAATGTCTTGAATGATCTAAAAACATTAACGAATAGATTACTTTGCGAAAATAAGACAACTCATTGCCATCTACGAAGATGTAAAAACTGCCCAGATACCTCAGTTTTAGAAGACAGTTTATTGAAACAACTGGAAGAAAACTTTGTTGAAAAGCATTCATTCGAACAATGGGTTACCACTGACAGATGTAATTTAGAAACTATTGTAAAGCAAACCGATGAGTTTGTTTCATTTTTCAGCTCAAAATTAGAAAGTTTGATTCCGCATGATTTTGTAAAAACCGAACAATCCAATTTTTTGAAAACTACAAAACAAAACTTGCAAGATGGTGAATTTTTAGCTATTTGTGACTTTTCTGAAAATTACAGCTTCAATTTTTTGAAAACTACAAAAAAAAACTTGCAAGATGGTGAATTTTTAGCTATTTGTGACTTTTCTGAAAATTACAGCTTCATTTTGCAGGATGAAGTTCAATCACACCATTGGAACGTGCAACAGGCCACAATCCATCGTTTCGTAATATATTATACTGAAAATATGCAAATTAAACATTTTAGCTTCATTATAATTTCTGAAGAACTAAGACATGATTCAGTCGCTGTTAATTTGTTTATTGATAAAATGATAAACTTTTTACAAATTGATCAAAATAAAAACATAGAAAAAATTTATTTTATGTCAGATGGTGCTGCTTCACAGTATAAAAACCGAAAAAACTTTTCTAGCCTTTGTAAATTTAAGTCAAAGTATGGTATTGACGCTGAATGGCATTTCTTCGCAACATCGCACGGAAAAGGTCCATGCGATGCTATTGGAGGTACGATAAAACGCATGGCTACCAGAGCAAGTTTAGCCAAAGAACGCGAACACCCGATAAAGACTGCAAGAGAGTTGTTTAATTGGGCAAACAAACGAAAAGAAGAAGAACTTACAAAGTTGTCATTTTGTTATTCTACTACAGAAGAATACGAAAATATGTCTTTCCAGCTAAATAATCAATATAATAATGCAAAAACAATTCAAGGAACTCAAAAATTCCACTCATTTCTTCCTCTATCAGAAAATACAATAAAGGCAAAGCTTTATTCAAACTGTCCTGACAATGATGCCAAAATATTCGATATTGTTAAGAAAGTTGTGTAAACAATAATTTTATAAAAATACAGGAATAAAAATAAACTGATGATATCCAACATATAATGTTATTTTTTATTGCGCACAATCACCATCCCTGAAAAATAAGCTTAATTCGCTCTTTTGAATCTTGCTAATTGAGGAGCTTGCATTTGCAGTTCTCAAAAAGGTGTATCTCGAAATCGAGTTGTCTCATCGGTTTGATGTCTGTGGCGATGTTCGGCAATAGAGAGAAAATATGCACAGTATAAACACATCCAGTTTAAATGGATTAAACTGTTAGGCGATATGCAAGAGTTTTGCAAATTTTCAACACAATACACCAAAAATAACTGGAAGAAATCATTGTTCCTGATAGTGGGATTTTGTAACTTGTTTTTCAAAATACTTTTAAGGCAGAGAATTTCACTCGAATCTTTAAGCTGTCAGTGTCATTTTAACTCAAAATTTTTCAATCTTTCCGAAAAAAATACTTTTGAAACTGGAAAAACACGGAGTACATCCGAAAAGGGCCAAAACTTATTAAGTTATCAAAAAAATCAATATTAAATCAGTAATATCTTCTAAACGGTGCATCTTAGAAAAATGTTACCGAAGTACTTTTTGCTTGCAAATTTGATGTACTTTCATAAAATTAGGGTGACAAACTTTTTTGACTTTTCTTAATAGCTTTTTTGAAAATTGTAATTTTTTTTTCATTGTAACCTATTTTTCTCCAGAACAACCCACTGTGCACTAGATAGCATTTTCAGTCAGCTATAACATAAGAATAATTAAAAAATTATTGACATGTAACTTTTAAGGGAAAATCTATGTTTTAGTTCAAAACACAAAAACCAAACTTTTTTTTTACCGTGTTTATTTTTTCCATATAGCACCAACAATTGTCTAAAACTTCGCCGAAGACACCAAACCAATCGGACAAACCGTTTCCGAGATACAATTTTTTGAAGATATCATGTGCATTTTTCATAGGCCCTTCTCATAAGTAAGGCTAGATTCAAAATGGCGAACCAAGTATGCAAAACGGCGTTTTTCTTCCCCAAAAACTTGTATGCAAGGTTTCATGCAAATCAACAAATATGAAAATTACTCGTTGCTGAAATGATATGGAACCGCTCAGCTGCATTAAGTGTAGTATCCAAGTTGTTTGAGATGATAATTCTTCGGACACTAGTGCAGAGCTACGCACTTTCGCCGGATCAGCATGGATTTATTCCCAAACACATCCACTAATTTGACGTGCTTCACCTCTTTCTTGGTCAAGGAACTTGAAAAAGGTCATCAAATAGATGCTATTTACATGGATCTTTCCGCTGCGTTCGATAAAATGAACCACCAGATAGTAATAGCCAAGTTTGATAAGTTGGGCATGAGCAACAACTTGCTTATCTGGCTGCGATCCTACTTAACTCATCGTAGTATGTCCGTCAGAATCGGTGATCATGTTTCGTCGCCATTTACAGCTTTGTCCGCCGTGCCTCAAGGCAGCCACCTTGGGCCGTTTTTGTTCCCGCTTTACATGAAAGATGTCAGTCTCATCCTCAAATGCCTAAAACTCTCATACGCCGATGACTTGAAGCTGTTCTACGGGATAAAGCATCCACTAGACGCCGTTTTTCTGCAACAACAGCTGGGGACATTCGCTGAATGGTGTCGCATCAATCGGATGACATTGAATGTGTCCAAGTGCTCGGTGATTTCATTTGGCCGTAAACGTGAACTCTACCAATTCGGTTATGCTTTGGCAGGAGATGAGCTGGAGCGCGTAACGACGGTTAAAGACTTGGGGATTTTCATCGATTCCAAAGTGACCTTCAAAGACCACGTAGTATACGTCGTGTCTAAGGCATCATCGCAGTTAGGCTTCCTGTTTCGTTTTGCCAAAACATTTAAGGATGTTTACTGCTTGAAATCGCTTTACTGCGCAATCGTCCGCCCTATTCTGGAATATTGTTCTGTTGTCTGGTCTCCCTATTACCAGAATGAAATCCAGCGTGTTGAGGCCATCCAGCGGAAATTCATTCGATTTGCCCTACGTCATCTCAGGTGGAGAGATCCGTTCAATCTACCCAGCTATAACAGTCGGTGTCAGCTCATCAACCTTCATCCACTTGATGGAAGGCGTAACGTGGCAAAAGCTTGTTTTATTGGCGATCTCCTGCAAGGGAACATTGATTGTTCTACACTGCTCAGCATGTTGGACATCAACATACGCCGCCGTAATCTACGCGCACATTCGTTCCTGAGCCTTCCCGCGGCAAGAACCAATTATGGTCCCCATGAGCCAATGCGCAGCATGAGTCGTCTTATTAATAGTTGTTACTTTGTATTTGAGTTTAATGTACATAGAGAAACAAATAAGCGTAGTTTCAGACATGTTTTTTGTCAGTTTGTTTAATTTTGTAGTTTTGTGATTTTATTTTTAAGATGCCGGTCATTGGGGTAAATATTTTACCTGTTGACTGTCATAAACAATAAACAATAAACAGAATAATGACCCCTGATTAAGCCGTTCCCTACTCTACATAAAATGATTCTATAGGATTTGAAAAATGGGATCGCTGCATTTGAATCGGTCGTTATGGATTCTTGATCAAAAGTGAAGATTGAGTTTCATGTCGGTTTGTCGGTGATACAACTATGTTGTAGCGAAGGTGGTGACACGAGCACTATAACTAGGACAAACTTTTAACCCAAAATACAACATGTGTTTCAACGGTTATAATGTTCTACAAGCATACATGGCATTTCCCCCAAATACGCCTCTCACATGCAGATTGCTTGCCTCCTCTGGGGATGAACCAGTTGCTGCGCTGGCAAGAAAATCACCACGCTTACGATGAGTGCAAAACAAGCCAAGTGTGAGAGGGCGTCTCTTGAGAGCATTTGGGGTGAAAATTTGAGAACACGTTCTCGAACGATATGAATGAATTGTGCTCTCGAGCGCACCCACCATAGTACTCGTTGATTTATCTCTTCAGAGATTGCTCTGCAGACCCAAATCTTCAGAAAATCTTCAGTGCCCTTTTTTATGCATATTTCCAAACTTATGAGTTCAAAGGCTGATCGCAGCAAGTCGTGCTTTGAAACTGACATGTTTTGTGTTTCTGCGTCGTTTTCGCGAAAAAAAAAATCAAACAATGATTCGTAATTTAACTTGAACTAACAGTGAAACCATAAAATCTCCGCGTGCATTGTGTAAGCCGTAGTAAATACAATCGATTCCCTATCGAAATGTGTGAGTGCCGGTAGTATTACCCCGTTTTGTTTTTTTTTGTGCTTCGCTCCCGCACCCGGAAGAAGAGTTACATCAGCTTAGTTTTGGTTATTAGTGGTAATATTGTGACACCCGGGCATAATTTATTAGTTTAGAGTGTTTTTCCGCTTTGTTGCGAGTGAATCGATGATTATTAGCAGTTTTGAAGCTCGATATAGAGTCGGTTATTTGCATTATTGGCAGAGTGTGGAGTGAAAAAAAAGAAGACTAATGCAATGTAGAGAACGGCCATTTGCTGGTCAAAAGCAGCAAACGAAAACAACGCGCCACGGGGTGTACAGAGTTTTGTTAGGCAGGTTGCATATCTAGCGGGCGGTTTAGCAACGTTAATTTTTGCGCATATTTAATCGCGAGTGCATGAAATTAATTACGAAAAACGTCGAAACTTTTTATTTTTACGAATGAACAAGATGTGATTGACGAATGAAGTGTGATTGAGGAGGTGGAAATGGGTGAGATCTATCTGATTATAACTATATAACAATAATCTTATTTTCAAATAATACTACATACGTGCCTGGTTTGGAAATTTAAAATTTCCAAATCTGGAAGTGTGTTGCAGTGCCCTTATCCAAATGATATCGGTAATGTTTACATGCGGGGCTTATTGTATGTGAAAGTAACCTCGGAATGGGCGTGACTCTCCAGACATTCTGAAATGGGTTACTGGATCTGCAGTAAAGCTATCACTTTATAGCTCCCGGATTAAAGCTTCTTCTAATGCTATCTTGAATGATAATACCATTGCCGGCCGAGGGTTGTTAGATTGGACACACACACACACCCACCCACACACCCTCGCACACACCCACACATAACCACACACACACACACACACACACACACACACACACACACACACACACACACACACACACACACACACACACACACACACACACACACACACACACACACACACACACACACACACATTTCCAAACTTACGAGTTTAAAGTTTTAAGCATTTCTCCAATTCCTTTGTGAATGACTTAGATGTGTAACTACACCACCTAAGTTAGTATCCTATATGCAATGAAAAAACATGATAATAACGGAGAAACAAAGATCTTATTTCTTTAGTAAAATAGTTATTCGTATCGGGTGGTGATGGGGCACTCTCGGACACTCGGACACTGTTCAATGTCTTACCACATTTTTGGTCCTTAATTAAAATCAATTCAATCTGGTTTCCAGGGCAAAGAGATTCAGTATTACAAAAATATGAAATAAAATGATAAACTCTCTTCAAACTCGTTGGTTTGAACATTTTAAATGGGCGTTATTACAAAATCATCATATCTAGAAACCGCTGAAGCAAGTATCAATAACTAAATCTCATTCAACGGAAGAAAATGTTTACATGTTTAAACTCAATCTGTTGGAATAATCGATATATTAAGATATAGATGAAGTATGGCGCTGGTGTTCCCTTTGTTCTGTTTTGAAATAATGTCGGGTATAGATCTGTCTAGTCCCATAGCTTTTGCTCGCTTTGACAGTTGCATCCCTATATCTCTATTGTTAGAGTAATCTATTAGCATGTAACACTAGAATCATTAAAAAAAATTGTGCAAAAAGAATCATGCGTTTGGGGCAAAAAATTTTGCAAAAAGAATCATGCGTTTGGGGCAAACGCAACAGGCCGGTAACGGAACGGCAAAGGAAAAAGTTGACATCTGTCAATAATGTGTAACATGTCACTGACCGAAAGGGTCGATTTTAATTGTATCAACCTCTCCAATTATCCAAGCAAGGGAACATCCATTTGCATGTGAAGAGGCAATGTTATCTCGTGCCCGGCGAGACTCTTCAAGGCGTGTCCTTCAAAAACAAACTAAACTGATTACCAATCGTACCGCAACCAACGATTACCAATTAGGACCTTTAGATTTCATAGGGGACCCCAAAAGATATATCGCACGAACCAAAATTTTAATTATCAGACCTTTCTCTCACTTACGACAACTAATGGTTGGTTTGAATTTTCATAATTATTCTATTCGGGTTTGAGAGGGTTAAAATTATAACTATTGGCTCTTCTTTTCCTACCACATTCCACAAATAATTGCCCAGACTCGGTTTCGTTCTTATTGCCCCATTGATTCCTATCCTCGAACAGTTGCCTACCTCTGTTTTAGCTGTGTTCTTCACTCGTATGTGTGTGTACCTTGGTGCATTTTGGCTTTCTATTTATAAATAATACGGAAAGATCTGACCTTGTGCTTCTCGGTGCAATGCAACCATGTAGTACCACTCAATGATGATGATGCTGTCAGTGGTGCATGTCTCGGATATGACGGTTATTTCCTCGAGACGGTAGCCACCACACGTGTACACGTTTGGACTTTATTCTTCTAGCGGGCCCGCTGTAAGACTCGTTGGTTCGAGTGTTGCTTCGAGGCCGAATTCGGGATGCATCCGGTAATTGGCGACCGGTATGCACTCCTCGGAGATTGGCGACTTCCACTGGCCCGTAGATGCGCTGGGGAATATCACTAACCCGCCAACGAGACATAGCAACAAGCTGGCGAGTCTTCGGACCTTCCCAGAAACCGCGTGGCGTACGCGATCCCCTCCACCTACCCGGACGTAACACCTTCGCTTGAAGGATAATAGGTCCTTCAAGTAAAAAAGAACGCACCAAACTACAATGTTGTTTTTTTCACTGTGGTCTTTCATGTGGCGAATAGTTACTTGAACCTCGAGCAGAGTTATTGTGTGTTTTTGGTGTGTCACTCGTTTTTGCTAGAAAACACTTTAGCCTATTCTATAGCTAAGACCAACCTATTTTAGGTTAGGCTACATTCCATACAATTTACAGAAAAAAAAACTCACTAGGCTCAACCACTATAGATTTCTTTAGAAAATTTCCCGATACTGGAATACAAATTTAGTCGGTTGGATTAGGCTTAATACAATTATAACATATGGTAGAACAATATAACAATTGTTTTTTGGTAAAAGAGGACTCACTTAAACTTTTCGACTGGCTAGCAACTGCAAACTAATAAATTTTCACTAGACTTCGGAACTACGACCAACCACTGCGCCAATCGAATCGAGAAAGAACTGTAATTGAAGATAGTGTTCTTGTGAGGTCCGAAAAGGCGCCAAGATAATTAGGGATTACGGGCGGAAAGAAAATAAAACGAGCCTATAGGCTTTAGCTTTAGAATTCAAACTGATTTCTTGTATATTGTCTTCAATCTTAAATAGCTAGTTGAAACAATAGTGGGTTGTAACAAAGAACATTGTTATTTTAGTGAAGATTGGAAGAGGTATAGATCGGGTTTTGAAATAGCGAGGTCATAATAGTAGCCGTTGACATGGCACAGGATTTACCATGAATTCAGTCACAACATAAACCGCCCACCAAATTACCCCAAAGGAATTTCTGTTCCATTTCGTCTAGGCACGTACTCGTCGTCTTCCAGAGGGATTCTGCGGATTCGTCGAATATCACGTCGAACGATGCCGTTGGTGGTTTTCACAGCCACCACCCTGACGTAGCCATCGGATCCAGGAAATGTGTCGACAATGCGGCCCATTGGACACTGTTTAGGTTTCTCGTTGTCAGCGACCAACAGTACAAAATCTCCGACCGAAATATTTGGAGCTGAGTGCTGCCACTTTGCCATACGTTGAAGAGATAAAACGTATTCGGTTTGCCACCGAGCTCGAAATTGCTGCGCGACTCGTTGAACGTATTCCCACCTGTTGATAGATCCGATGCGGCGTTCCAAATGATTGATCTCGGGAACGGCGTTTAGCGGTCGACCGAGGAGGAAATGTGCCGGTGTGAGGGGTTCAGCGTCGTTTGGATCGTCGGAAAGCGGAGAAATCGGCCGAGAGTTCATGCAGGCTGCTATTTGTGCGAGAACGGTACTCAACTCCTCGAACGTGAAACGAGCATCCCCTCCAATTTTGCCCAGAAACAATTTAGCTACCTTTATTCCCGCCTCGCAAAGTCGACCATGATGTGGCGATCAAGCAGGAATGAACATCCACTCAATGCCCTTATTGGCGAAAAACTCTGCTACTTTATCATCCTGTTCGGCAACATTTATTTGTTTATATAGTTCACGGTATTTCCTGGCTGCTCCTCGTAGATTGGTAGCGTTGTCCGAGTAAATTTTCCTCGGCAATCCATATCGGCAACTGAACCGAGTGAAGGAAGCAAGAAAAGCAGATGTGCTGAGATCGGATACTGATTCAATGTGAACTGCTCGGGTCGAAAAGCAAATGAACAGTGCGATGTACCCCTTGCTAGGAACAGCACCACGTGTTCGCCGATTGATGATGTTCATCGGTCCAGCATAATCGATGCCCGTGATGGAGAATGGTGGATTCGGTTTCAGGCGATCTGCAGGCAGTTGACCCATCAGCTAATGTAGTGGTGCTGGTTTCGCACGAACACATTCAACGCAAGTTCGACAAACCTTCCGAGCAACACTCGTTCCACGAATAATCCAAAAACGCCGGCGAACAGCTGCGAGTAGTGACTGTGGACTGCAGAGAAGCTGCTCATGGTGCTCGTGGTGAAAAATGAGTGCTGTGAGCGTTGAGCGGTGAGGTAATAATATTGGATGCTTCGTGTCGTAGCTGAAATCCGAAAGCTGCAGCCTACCGCCCACCCTGAGGAGATGTTTGTCATCCAGAAACGGTTTTAGTTGACGAAGCGAACTGTCGTGATTCACTTCACGGTTCCTCTCAATTTGATTTATTTCGTTCTGAAATGCTGGCTCTGGACATGTCGAACGGAAATTTGTAGGGCGTTGTCGATTTCTTGTGGTGTCAGGTGACCTTTTATTTTGAACTCACGGTAAGAAAACCGTAACATTCGTGCCGTGATGCGCAGAAGAAGTTGAAAATTCGGATAGTACCTAGCTAGCATTCCGTCGATAAACAGCTAGGTATGCCACTCCAGATGAACGCTGTTCCCTTTCAACTTGCCGCTGCTGAGTTACATCGAGTGTAGATTTGGGTAGAGATTCTTGATTGTAGGTTGTGTTGTTCCAGCTTTGACCATACCACCAGAGAGTATTGTTGATTATTTGTTCGGGGAGAGCACCACGTGAAATCAAGTCGGCCGGATTATGATGTGTGTCTACATGGTGCCAGTTGATTGGTGATCTCGGCCACTCGGTTGGCGACAAACGTTTTCCACCCCAAAGCACCACCATAAATCCATGCTAATGCCACGGTCGAATCTGAATAAGCCCGTACCTCACAAAAAGGCATAGAGATTGCGGCTATTATGTTCGCCATGAGTCTAGCTCATGTTCGCAGCACAGAGTTCCAAGCGAGGCAATGTTGTTCGTCCATTGCCAATAGGGGCTGTCTTGGATTTGGCACAAAGTACTACCTCACCGGGGGGTATTTCGTCCCAGTCCACCTTCAGCTCCCACTAAGGAGTGTATCGAATATAAGCTATCCACATACATTTGCGTTGTACGCATGTATTTGTGATGGTTTTTTATGCTCTGAACACTGCATGCTGTGCGTTTGACTGTCAGCTTTCTATTGTTTACTTGTTTGTGCGGTTCAAATTCTGCGTTTTCAAAATGTCGCGTATTGAAAAGGAAGTGAAAAATAAGGTTCTGGTCACATGGCTAAGTGAGAAGGGTATTACTATGCGAAAATTGGCGAAGCAGTTTGGAATTCATCATGCGAGTGTTAAAACCATCATTAATAAGTTTGGGGAACACTATTCTTTGGATGAGCTACCAGGCAGAGGCAGAAAACCCGGTTCTTCCAACCCGAAACTGGAGCAGAAAGTGGTATCTCTAATCATGAAGAACAAATCAATGTCAATACGTGATTTGGCCAAAAAAGCAGGAACGAGTGTCGGAATGATCCAGCGTATCAAGAGGCGAAACCACCTGAAGACCTACAAGAAGCAGAAAATCTCGAAACAAAGTGCAGAACAGAAGAAGCGAGCAGCAACAAGGGCCCGGAAATTGTATTCGCGTCTTTTGCAGCGTCCGGATGCATGCGTTTTGATGGACGATGAGACCTTTGTAAAGGAGGACTCAAAAACCCTTCCAGGTCCACAATACTTTACTGCCGTCGTTGGGGAGGATGTGAGCGATGTGGACAGGTCGATTCAAGTGGAGAAATTCGGTCGAAAGGTACTGGTATGGCAAGCAATATGTTCCTGTGGTTTGAAGTCAACCATTTTTTACACTACCGGAACTATAAATGCGGAAATCTATCGATCTGAGTGTCTCCAGAAGAGATTGTTGACTTTATATAAGAAGTATAGTACACCTCCACTGTTTTGGCCGAATTTAGCGTCGGCTCACTATGCCAAAACCACTCTCAATTGGCTTGCGGAAAAGGGTATAGATTTCGTTGAGAAAAATATCAATCCACCAAATTGCCCTCAGCTTCGACCCATCGAACGTTACTGGGCAATCGTGAAGAGGGTCTTCAAGAAGACTGGTAAGGCAGCTGGGAACATGCAGGAGTTCAAAAAAATTTGGGCTCAAGCGTCCAAAAAATGCGATGCAACACTTGGCCGGAACTTGATGAAGAGCATTCGATCCAAAGTTCGAAAATTCGTGAAGGAATAACTTAAATTTCATCCGGTCTTCATTATGTTCAAGTTTAACCTCGTACAATAAAGGATCAATTTTTTGTATGAATAAAATATCGGTTTTCAACATAATTTGAAAGAAAGTTTGTGGATAGCTTATTTTCGATACACTCCTTACTTTTGCAAAAACATTTTCGCTTTGATGACGATCGGAGCCAGTAATCCAAGTGGATCGAAGATGCTGGCGATTTGCGAGAGCATGATTCGTTTTGTGGGCTGAAGGATCTCATTCGTCATGTTGAAAAACTGGAATACGTCGCTGCACGGCTGCCAGTGGATGCCGAGAGACTTGATGGTGCTTTTGTCGTTGAGTTGAATTGGTAATTTCACTTCAATGGTTTCAGGTGGGATATCTCTCAGAACGGCTGCACTGTTTGATGCCCATTTCCGCAAGTGGAAACCACCTGAGGCGAAGATCGTTGATAATTGCTGCCGCAGTAATACCGCCTCTTCTTCAGAATCAGCACCCCGCATCAGGTTGTCAAGTATGAAGCGCTCTTTGTGCCATAAGTTACGGTGTCATTACGGTGTCATTGACTGTCATTAAAACTGAGGGAAATTTTTCCAGGCTCGAGCAGCTGGAAGAAAAGTTCTATACCAAGTAATATGCTGATCTAACCAGGACGGTGAAATAATGGATCAGCCAGTGTTATGGAACTTGGTATGGGCCAATCGTCGATGTTCGCTGGTTTAACAGGAAGTGTTTTGGTAATTTTCTAGAGCACCATGCATGGGACTGTGGTCCGATAGTCCGTGTATCGGGATACTACGATGATTTGCTCGCATTTGTCTGCATGCGCTGGGGTAGATGAGATGCCTTCTAGATCCATATCAGCTTCCAACAAATCGAGTCCAAGTTCATTGCAAAAACTCTCGCTGATAAAACTTACTTGAGATGCGCAGTCAAGAACAGCACGGCAGGCATGCGGTCGTCCGTATTTATCTAAAACATCGATAGACACGGTCGCGAGCAGGACGTTGGAAGCGTCGAAATCAGAACTGGAATCGAGGGCCGAAATTAGCGATTGAACGGCCGAACCAGCACTTGTGTGGGTAACAAACGATGTTGATGGAGCTGTTAGATGGTTTGGAGGTGCTATTGCAGCGAGCAGCAGAGTGTGATGCAGTAAACCACACTTACGGCAGTTTCCAGCTTTGCATGGTTCACCAGGATGCCTTTTCAGACAATTGCGACACAGCTTTTGGAAACTGACCGTCGAAAGCCTTTCTTCTGAGCTCATATGGATGAACTTACCACACTGATATATTGGATGAGGTGATTTAGAACAAACGTCGAATTTCGAAGAAGTATTGGTGGCGACGAATGTCGTTGCTCCCTTATATTGTGGCTTCAAAGGGTGCTTGTATGTAGTAACTGCCCGTTGTTTGACAGGCTGTGCAGATTGCAAAGCAAAACTGCGTGAATCGATGAACGCGAGGAAAGCTTTCAGAGTGACTTCATCTTCGGACATTTCAGCCAACCTTTGGCACCAAAGATGCTTAGTTTCGGAATCCAATTTCTCTGTGAGGATGAATAGCAGCCATATATCACGGTCTTCGCTCTGCATCGCATGAAGAGCTCGACAAACTTCGTCGAAGACGTCGTGCAATGAACGCAACTCTTGAGCAGACGGTGATGTCATGGCGTGTTGGTTGAAGCCTACCCAGAATGATTCGTTTTCAGGAAATACAATTTCTGGCTATCTTTGAGCGATGGATTTTGATCAACCATACTTTTGAATAGATCAATAAACGACTGCCACTCGAGATAATTTCAAGAAAAAACAGGCAGATTCATGCGTGGCAGTTTTAGATCCGAAAGCGGTACAGAGGCATGGGCAGTATCGAGAGCAGCAACAGATGTGTTTGGGCCAGCAGCCATTCCATTCGACATCATACGAAGTAGCTCAGCTTGCTGCTGTGCAAGCTGATTTATTAGATCACTTTGTGACGCAGGTCGCTCTTCTTGGCTGCTATCGCGACATTGCACTGTGAGGCGATTTTTCAAACCGATGTAAGTTTTTTCGAAACGGCACTTGTTCGCTTGTTTCACCCACAAGGCAATAATTCGATCACTGTTTCACAGATTGGTAGTACCGCTGATGTCCGTATACAATTGGCGGGTGACTATGCCAACACACGTGAAACAAGTTAATCGACACTGTGCGGTTCACGACGAGAATTTACGCGAATCCGGCTCGAAGGACCATATGTTCTTGTGAGGTCTGAAAGGGCGCCAAGATAATTAGGGATTACGGGCGGAAAGCAAATAAAACTAGCCTATACGCTTTAGCTTAAGAATTCAAACTGATTTCTTGTATACTGTCTTCAATCTTAAATAGCTAGTTGTAACAATAGTGGGTTGTAACAAAAAACATTGTTATTTGAGTGAAGATTGGAAGAGGTATAGAGCGGGTTTTGAAATAGCGAGGTCATAATAGTAGCCGTTGACATGGCACAGGATTTGCCATGAATTCCGTCACAACAGATGGCTTACATCTTAACGTATTACGCAACGCGTGGATCCCTACTAATACTATTACTTCAAAATTTTACATACCATTTTTTTGGTTTTAAAACATTGGCTATGTCTACGATCAAATCAGAGCTATGTGACTTGCTTCGCGATCACATTCAAATGGAGTTTTTAATTCTCGCCACCCGTGGCGCTGCGATATTAAAAGAGGGCTTGCATGCAAAAATCACCTAATCTACAAATGAATGCCTTTCGGCAGTCCGAGGAGCGGAAGATTCAACATTTCTCACCCAAGCTGCTTCAAAAACAAACTATTTGCGGAGTAAATAGTTCTTTTTTTATGCAATTTTTCCAAACCTCTTGTAACGCCTTTACAAATGACGCCAACTGGCTAACCAGTTTATATTTGATGATTAATAATTTTCTATGGGGGGGCGACCCCGGCGTAGTGGTTAACATCCATACCTCTCACGCCAAAGTCACGAGTTCGAATCTCACCCCCGGACATGTTACGAAAATACCCAAAAGAGGTATTTGAGTGACTACGACGGGAGATGAACCAGCCCGAGGCTGAAAATCTCGATAATCCAGACAAAAAAAAAAAAAAAATTTCTATGGGGTTATACATAAACCACGTAGACTTTGCTGACGGGAGGGAGGGTTTGACCAAAGTCTGCGCTCCATACAAAATTTCAAAAAAGTGTATGGAGAAAATTATACGAGGTGGAGGGGGGGGGGGGGTTGGTTCTTCAAAAATGAGTCTACGTGGTTTCGGAACAGGCCCTATCCGGCAAGCAGATTCATTCGGATCGGGTATTTTTCGCATCGTTACCGTTCGGAGCTTTACACTATATAGTGCTACGCCGTAGAAATACCCCTACCAACCGAGTCTTAATACTCAGGCACTCCTGTCACAAAATTTGTGAGATGGAGAGACTTCTTTTTATTTGTTGTTTACACGTGAAATACACAGTGGATACATGTGAAATGAAACGGGCTTGACTAAATAATACCAAATAATTAAAAAAAAGCTCTCAACAGAACGAACCAATGTTGTTAGAAATTTTTTTGCATGGTGTGCCCGTAGTGAATCGCCCCACTCCGGGCACACCATGCAAAAACATTTCTGACAACATTGGTTCTATCTGGGTACAATCGTTAACTCGTAACGCAGTCGGTATACCGTATAGCGATTTTATTTGAAGGATTTGACATTACAGTCCCCCTGGGTCACACTCGGGCACATTCAGATGCTTACACTTGTACAGTCGATACACTCGGCACAGCCGATGACTAGTAATCGCACAACTCATGAATATATTGGCACAAAACATAGTGATTTCCTCCTCGATTAAGATTATGAAAACATTAAAATTCACTGTTTCGGCCAGTTGTAATAACCGAATACATCATAAAGATGAGCTTAGGAATTCGATTTTATTTCAATTTTATTATAAGAGCATCATTAACGGTGGGGTATAGAAGCCCGTTTAGCAGCGCTCTATCATCACTCACCACCGTACCGGTCGCTGCTAAACGCGCTACCAAACTAGCAGCGAGGCTTTCGGGAAGAGTCGGGTGCTCAAATTTAGCAGCCCGATAGCAGCGCGTGAAGCGGTTGGTATTTGGTAAAGTCACACAGAGAGGAATTTGATAGTCAATTTTACCATTATTGTTGGTTATGATGACTATTGCAGTATAGTGATTTTGAACCGACTATAATCATGGTCAAAACGACCATTAAAAATAGTTGATCCAACATTTGCCATAATATCGGAATAGTCCTTGTTACCATGATCATAGTCAAAAATGCCATGAACGGGATGGAATTCGACCATTTTCATGGTTATTGTAACCATTATATGCGATAGTCATCCTGACCATGATTTAATTATCGGTACAACGATGAAATTTTTCTCAGAGCAGCCACCGTTCTATGGTTTGTTGTGTTTTTTTATCGTGCGTTTTATTTCGTGCGACGTGAAAAATAAAAATGGCTGTAAATATCTTGATGTCGGAGCGCTATCGGTGAAAAATAATAGTTTGACGGTGTTTTCGTGCAAATTCTAGCCTGAAACTTGGTGCCTTAGGTGGACATTTCTAGGGTTTTTTTTCATTAGGGCGAATCTACACTGAAAATAAATCAATTATATTTATTATTAAAATTGGCACATAAATCGGTCAATTTTTGCTTCGAATTGAAATCATGTGAGCCGATATGATTTTCATTTGCCGCACATAATTTTTAACACCCGTCACTTAATACACAGGTTCGTTTCCAATGAGACTGATATGGTCCGCACATAATTTTCAATGGAGCGAGAAATGTCATTCAAGTGTGTTTTCACTTTGCTCTATTCTATCCATCTTCGCACTTAAAACGAAACAAAAAACCGGGCGCGAAAAACAATCAACTGCTTTATCGTTCTAAAAGAAAAAAAAAACTACAAAATGGAGAAGCAAAGTGAAGTTTACCGTGTGATGGTTTAGGTACTTGGTTTGCCAGTGGAAGTCACTGAATTTTTTGAAGGTAATAAATTACTATAGATGTTCTTCTTTGCCATGTTAACGGTGTTTATTGTGAATATTCCAGATCTGCCGAGCATTTTTGCCAATCCCACAGAAGAGTAATGAAGTTTTTATGATGGTGCAAATAAAACCTCTTTTCGTTTTATTACATGAAAAGTACAAAAAAATCCAACATTAAACTTTTTATGAAAAAATAAAATCCATGCACCTTTTCACATAAGACTCATTTGATTTTTGTTAGGACAAGTTAGTGCAATCCATGTACACTATAATTATTATCTAGTGAGCTCTTGCACTTAAAGACTATATATTTATTGCACCTATGGTTAATTGACCACATTTAATAAAAAATAAGTGCCGCACCAAAACAGAGCAATAACTTTGCACTTTGCCCAAATCTATAAGTGATTGCACTTAAATATAAGGTGTTTTTTTTTTGGGGTGTAAATTGGGGGGTTTTCCGCGGGGGCCGTTTTTTTTTTTTTTTATACATATTTTTTTTTTTTTTTTTTTTTTTTTTTTGGGGGGGTGTGGGGGGCGGTGTTGTTTTGTTTTGTCTAAGAGCATCCGTAGCGGTGCGCGACTAAACTATATTTGATCACCCTCACCATCACTTCAAACCGTATCGGGCGCAACTAAAAGCGGTAGCAAAATTGTTGCGTGACTATCGGAAAGCATCGGGCGCTCAATATTAGCAACGCGATAGTGGCGCACACGGTAATGTCAATATACGCTATAATGACTACACGCAAAAAAAAAACCGCAGTTGAAATTACCATTTCAAGGGTTAAAATGAAATTATGAACGTGTCATAATGTTGGGTCAATGCAGACGATTTCTTTAATGGAGGAAACCAGGTAATGCAAAAGTGAGGTTAAACGTCGTAGATAATGCTCTTGAAAAAAGGTTTTTCGAGCAGTTTAAGCAAAGTAATTGGTGATAAAGCTAGCAGAAAATCGTCGATAATGGCCAATTCCATACAGTTTGAAAAATAGCCAGAAAGTTATTACCGATTTCAGTTTTAGATACTACTATGTTTAATCTCACTTCAGCATTACTTGGATTCAACCATACTTTATTGAAACTTTTTTTTAATGCAAAAAATATATTTCTGCAATACATTTGAACATTTGTTTCTCCTTAAGTGCAGAATTTGAAATACTAATCCGAATGGATAAATTATTAAATTTTATGTCTTTTTTAAAGCATCCTGTAAAATAAAACTACAGAAAAATACTCGATTTTCAGTAAAAAGTAACGATAAAAAATCGGTATTATTTAAAGTTTATCTTCCTTCAATACTATTACCCAATATTAGGTCATTTGTGTTTACGCTTAATTGTAATTGTATGTGCACTTTTAAGCGATTATCGGTACTTTTTAACGATCTTTAGGTATTCTCATCTTAGCGTGTGGAGCACTAGTTTAGCAGCGACCGATACAGAATGCGGTAACAAAATGTAGTAGCGACCGGTGCGAAATTGAGTGACTAAACTAAAATGACAGCTCGATGCGCTAGTATTTTAGTCGCCCAGATAGTTGCGCCCGATACGGATGCTCTAATCCGATCGAAACACAAGTTTTATAATGGCGCTGTAATGAATGAAAGAGAGCGAGCCCGGGGGAAACTCCCCATTGGAGAATCCCCCCTAAAAAAAAAACCCCCAAAATTTGGGGGGGGGGCGCGGGGGGGGGGGGGTTTGGGAATTTTGGGGAGAAAAAAGGGGGGGTTTTGGGGGGGGGGGGGGGGGGGGGGGGGGGGGGGGGGGGGGGGGGGGAGAGAAAAAAAAAAAAAAAAAAAGAGGGGGGGGGGGGGGGGGGGGGGTGTGTTGTTTTTTTCCCTTTATGTTTCACAGATGCTCAATTAAATCTGCTTGCAGTTTGTAATGAGCAGCTGTCTTGTGTACTTGCTCGTACTGTTCAAGAAAAGCCGTGAAGTCGGTACATTTTGGACCCACTGGAATGCTACATGGTCTTTTTCAACGTCGGCCGGACCATCTCTCTCATCCTCTCCAATCATGTTGTGCAGAATAATGCACGAACGCATGATAGTGGCCAGATCATCTTTTTGCCAGAGTCTAGTTGGATTTTTTAGAATGGCGAAACGTGCCATTCCAAAAGCACGTTCGACATCCTTTCGGGCTGCTCCTTGTTGAATTGCAAAATGCTGCGGAGAACGTAAAAACAGTATAATTATATTTATTTAACTGATTTGTGGATTTTTTTTAGAATTATTGATATTTAGAAAATCAGCTCTATTCCCGTTTTCGAACGAATCGCAGAATTACGTTACCGTTTCCGTACGAATCCTATCTTCTTGTTGAGACTCAAATCGTATTAAAGAATTTCCGAAAAAATCAAATCAGTTTTCTCCGAAATATCGTGCTTTTGGAATGGCACGTTTCGCCATTCTAAAAAATCCAGCTAGACTCTGGCAAAAAGATGATCTGGCCACTATCATGCGCTCGTGCATTATTCTGCACAACATGATTGTAGAGGATGAGACTTAAGGTTTTGTACGAAAATGAGAATGCAAAAATTTGATTTGTACGAACGTATCCGACTGGTACGTAAACGGAAATAGTGGTAAGATACACCGAGGCAAGACATGTTGAAATGGGTATGCTATCTGTAAGCAGAACTGAGTTATAAATGAATAGGTTCAATTTGCCCCACCGTTTCAACTTGCCTCGGTGTACCTTAAATATTAATTTTGAAAAAAATATCAAATAATTATGCAAGAAAAAGCATGTAGGTACCTTCCGTTTTTGTCCAACCGGCGAAGGAATCGTTTGGACAAGTGTTGCAAGGGGAGGGTGAATCCCGTCCGCTAGGTAATACCCCATAGTGTAGGTTCGCCCATTAATTTCAAACTCTACTACAGGGGTTTTGCCACTGTGGGGGTCTGAAAATAACGGGGGACGCTCCACAATTATTTGGGTTGTTGGGGGGCGGTGGGGTGCAAAAGGGGGGGGGCCTTATCCGTAGGTCCTACGCCGCCGCTTCTTCTTTTTTTTTTTCTCTTTCTCCTGGTGGGGGGGGCGGGGGGGGGGGGGGTTTTTTTTTGGCGGGGGGAGGAAACCAACCAAACCACCCAACCCCGGCGTGCTTCCTCCTTTCTTTCCCTCCACCTGTTCGTGCATCAACCAAACTTCGCACGAATACACATCGAAGTTATCAACTCGCCACTGCACAGCGTCATCTATGTGTCAACCAACGCATCGAATCCATCATCGACCCCTCGAACAACGATAGGTCGACCAACTCCGACAACCGTCGGATGACGTTAACGGCCTTTTGGAAATGGCAACATGGCGAAAAATAAACTTCCGTACAACTTTAACTATAAAAGCTCAATGCGTCGTCGGTATGGTCTCTTGTTTTGATGGAACGTCATCGGTGTGAGCTTCAATTGACCAGTGCAGTACAGATCGTTTAATTGTAAGTTGAAGTTAATGAGTAATTAAATTGTGAAATAAACTAGAGAAATCAGATTAACAAGAAAGTGGTGAACTAATGTAATTGAGTGAAATAATTAAAAAAAGAGGTTAGAAGAAGAAGCGAAAAGAAGTGTAGTTATTGGACTTACCTGAAACTGAAACCGGTGGAAGAACCTACCTACCTGGGCCCGGGAAACTTACTTCCCAGCTGCTCGTCTTTGTGCTACCGACAAAGTGGTCCTTCGAACCGGATACCGTCGAACTCCGGTCATCCGACTGCCCTACGGAATCTACACGTGCCCAGTCAGGTTGAGGTTACCTGCTCCACATTGATTAAAATAATACAAGGCATTGTTTTGCCTGTAACCAGGTAATTAAATTTCCAATCCCTCTATCATTACCCTTTTGAGCTACGCGGTCTGTGGCTTTCAGATCCAGCTCAACCCTTCTACACCATTCCCGTCACGATGTCCAACGATCGGCGAATCAAATCGCTGAAAAACAGGCAGAAAAGCCTGCTAACCTCGTTCGGATTGATCATGGCGTTCGTCGATGGCTACCAAGAGGAAATTGGTGCTCGTGAGGTTGGCGTCCGGCTGGAACACCTCGTGGCCATCTGGAACGACTTCAACGCCATGCAAGCTGAGCTCGAAACGCTAGACGAATCGGCCATCGAGGCTCACCTCAAGGAGCGCATCGAGTTCGAGACGTCGTACTTCAGAGTGAAGGGATTCCTGCTCGCCGTCAATAAATCTGAAACTCCTATGTCACCACGCCCTTCTTCGTCTTCTTCTTCAGCCACGCAAAGCCCTATGTCGTCGCACGTACGATTGCCTGATATCAAACTGCCTATTTTCGACGGAAATCTCGATCAATGGATGAACTTCCACGACCTTTTCGTATCGTTGGTCCACTCGTCGCATGACCTGTCGAACATCCAAAAGTTCTACTACCTTCGTTCGTCGCTCTCTGGGGATGCTTTGAAGCTCGTGCAAACTATCGCTCTCAGTGCCAACAACTACCAGGTCGCGTGGAACCTTCTTTTGGACCATTATCAGAACCCAGTACGCCTAAAACAGTCGTACGTCGATTCACTGTTCGAGTTTTCCTCCGTCAGAAAGGAGTCCGCTTCAGAGCTTCACTCGCTGGTCGAAAAATTCGAAGCCAACGTAAAGGTCCTGCATCAGCTCGGGGAGAAAACGGAATACTGGGACATCCTACTGATTCGCATGCTGAGCATCCGTCTAGACCCCATTACCCGGCGAGATTGGGAAGAACACGCTTCAACACTCAACGCCGTATCGTTCCAGAATCTCACGACCTTCATCCAACGTCGAGTTTCAGTCCTCCAAACCATCGGGAAATCCATCGAGACTCCACCGCCGATCAACATCCACAAGAAACCGGTTCAACGAGTGGTTGCCAGCCACGGAGCAAGTCCAACCAACCAACGTAAATGTGTCGTTTGCTCGGATCATCACCCTTTGTACCAATGCGTCGTATTTTCAAAATTGAGCGTTGATGATAAGGAGAGAGAGGTTCGTCGACATCAGTTGTGCCGCAACTGTCTGCGAAAGGGGCATATGGCCAAGGAATGTCCGTCGTCAAGCACTTGCCGCAAATGTAGAGGACACCATCACACCCAGCTTTGCCAAGGTTCCGCTGCAAATAGCGTGAAAGTTGCCGACTCACCTCAACCGAAGGACAATTCAAGCCAACAATCTACCGATCAATCATCAGCTTCTGTATCAGCAACCCTCGACGAGCATGCCAGCTGCGCTTCCGCTGGACGCGGACGGAAAAGTGTACTCCTTGCCACCGCGGTAGTCATCGTAGTCGACGACAACGGGACGGAACATGCTGCTAGAGCACTGCTAGATTCCGGCAGTGAGTGTTGTTTCGCTACAGAATCGTTTTCGCAACTTGTCAAGGCCCAGCGTAGACGAATCCACCTTCCTATCGCCGGAATAGGACAATCCTCCACGGAATCCCACTTCAAATTCCTCTCCAAGATCCGCTCTCGTATCTGCGAATACTCAACTACCGTCGAACTACTCGTCCTTCCGAAGGTCACTATCGATTTGCCCTCAGCCACCGTCGACACATCGTCATGGGAGATTCCACCTGGAATTCAACTAGCAGATCCTGCTTTTTGCCGAAGAAACCCAATCGATCTCATCTTGGGTGCAGAAGTCTTTTTCGAGCTGTTCAAGGTCTCGGGTAGAATTCAACTCGGTGTTGGTCTGCCAACGCTCATCAATTCCGTCTTTGGTTGGGTCGTCTCTGGGAAAAGCAACCAGTGTCCCTCAACCACTCCGATCGTTGCCAACGTCGCTAATCTTACCGATTTGAACACCCTCATGGAGAAATTTTGGTCAATAGAAGAAAACAGCACCGGCACTTGTTACTCGGTGGAGGAAACTGCGTGTGAAGAGCACTTTCGGCGAACGGTCTCTCGTACTCCTGAAGGCCGCTACATCGTTTCTCTGCCTGTGAAGGAACACGTTCTCGCTAACCTCGGCGACAACCGTCGCACTGCTATTCGTCGCTTTCGTCTCCTCCAAGGTCAGCTCGCTCGAAACGATGAACTCTTTAAGCAGTACCGAGACTTCATGGATGAATACCTTCAGCTTGGTCACATGGAACTCGTACAAGACTACCAGCAACCGCAACATCCTTCCCACCATCTTCCCCATCATGCCGTAATACGAGAGGACAGCACCACTACGAAAGTACGCGTGGTCTTCGACGCGTCTTGTAGTACAGCGAATGGGCCATCCTTGAACGACGCGCTCATGGTCGGACCCATTGTGCAGGAGGATCTCCGATCGATTACCATGCGATCCAGAATCCGCCCTATTCTACTCAACGCTGATGTCAAGCAGATGTATCGGCAAATACTTACAGATGACTGTAGCAACAAACTGCAACACATCGTATGGAGTCCGTCACCAGAAGCCAGTCTGCAAACCTACGAGCTCAAAACCGTCACTTACGGTACCGCCTGCGCTCCTTTTCTTGCCACTCGAGTATTGCAGCAACTAGCTGACGACGAGCAAAGCGACTTTCCCGAAGCTGCCAACGTTCTTCGGAAAGATTTCTACGTGGACGACTTGTTTTCTGGAGCGAACACGGTAGAAGAAGCAATCACTCTCCGAAGGCAGCTTGAAACTCTACTCAAGAAAGGAGGCTTCGAACTTAGGAAATGGGCATCAAACGAACCAGCAGTAGTAGAAGACGTACCGACCGAGAACAGGGCTCTCAAGTTATCGGTCGACCTCGACAAGGATCAATGCATCAAAACTCTAGGACTTCACTGGGAGCCATCCACAGACGTTCTTCGCTACAAGACTCAACTTCCACCAACCTCGACTGACGAAGTTCTGACGAAACGTATCGCACTCTCCCAGATAGCACGCTTATTCGACCCTCTAGGACTGGTAGGACCGGTAGTCACAACAGCGAAAATTTTCATGCAAGCGATTTGGGCACTGGTAGACGACGACGGTAAACCATGGAGCTGGGATAAGCAACTTCCCCCAGCATTCAAAACTCGTTGGGAATCATACCAGTCACAACTGCCTTCCCTCAACGAGCTTCGGGTGCAGCGTTGTGTCATTTTTCCGTCACCAACATCACTGCAAATCCATGTCTTCACCGACGCCTCCGAGCACGCATACGGTGCGTGTGTTTACCTTCGATCAACGAACATCTCCGGCTGCATCAAGGTAGCACTCTTAACATCGAAGTCGAAAATCGCTCCACTCAAAAAGCAAAGCATTCCACGGCTTGAACTTTGCGGTGCACTCATCGGTGCACAACTCTACGAAAAGGTTATGGCATCACTCCAGCTGACAGCAGATACATTCTTCTGGGTCGATTCTACCGTTGTTCTTTGCTGGCTCAAGTCTCCTCCTTCTACATGGACAACATTCGTGGCGAACCGAGTCTCCAAGGTACAGCTTGCCACCGAAAACTGTTCATGGAATCACGTCGCCGGAATACAGAACCCAGCGGACATCATCTCTAGAGGAACGACAGCGGACAAACTCATCCAAAACGAGCTCTGGTGGAACGGTCCAAACTGGCTACAACGTGTACCTACCGAATGGCCAATAGCTCAACCCAATCCTGCCGAACCTGAAGAAGCTCTACGAGAAACCAAAAAGTCACTCGTCACTGCTGCTCTATCCGCAGAAGAACCATCATTCATCGATGAGCACGTCGAGAAGTTCTCCAACTACGCACGAATGCTACGGATAACGGCATACTGTCTTCGGTTTCTGCAAAACTGTCGGCTTAAAACCAGTCAGCGTCAAGCTACTACCTTTCTCACCACGGAGGAAATCATCAAAGCGGAATCCACACTAATCAAGCTAGTTCAGCAACAATGTTTCGGTAGCGAACGTAACCAACTACTACAGCAACATACTGTGCCAGTGAAATCTCGTCTTCGATGGTTCCATCCCTTTCTCGACGACAATCAACTTCTTAGAATCGGCGGACGACTTGGCAACTCGCAACTCTCGTTCGACAACAAGCATCCCGTCATCCTACCATCTTCACACGCTTTCTCATCGCTACTGGTCAGATCCTTTCATCTTCGACATCTTCACGCAGCGCCACAGCTTCTACTCACGTTGCTCCGGCTCCGGTATTGGATCATAGGGGCCAGAGATCTCGTCAAGCGGATCGTCCACAATTGCGTCGTTTGCTTCCGGAACCGTCCTAAAATGATTGAGCAGTTTATGGCGGAGTTACCTGCTTCTCGTGTCACTGCAACGCGACCGTTCACCGTAACCGGAATCGACTACTGGGGACCCATCCAAATCCAACCACCTCACCGTCGAGCAGCACCGAGAAAAGCGTACGTAGCAGTTTTCGTGTGCTTCTGCACAAAAGCCGTACATCTTGAACTGGTGGCTGACTTGAGCACAGCCAAGTTCATTCAAGCCTTGCGAAGATTCGTCTCCCGGCGAGGCCTCTGTTCCCATATCCATAGCGACAACGGGCGAAATTTCGTTGGAGCTGCGAATGAACTACGTCACCTACTCAGAAGCCAAGAATACAAAGCTGCAGTCGCCGACGAATGCACGAAAAACGGGATCAGATGGCATTTCAACCCGCCGACAGCATCTCACTTCGGTGGATTGTGGGAAGCTGCAATCGCATCGGCGCAAAAACACTTCGTTCGAGTTCTGGGACCTCACACTTTGGCCTTCGACGACACAGAAACTCTGCTCGCTCAAATCGAATGCTGCTTAAACTCCAGACCACTGGTTCAAGTCAGCGACGATCCAAGTGATTTCGAAGCGCTCACTCCTGGCCACTTCCTCACCGGCTTCGCTTTGAAAACAGTGCCAGACTGCGACTATTCAGCAACTCCGTTCAACCGTCTTCGAACCTGGCAGCAGACACAGAAGATCTTCCAAAATTTATGGCAAAGATGGCACACCGAATACTTGGCATCTCTCCAACCCCGGACGAAGTGGATATCTCCTTCTACCACCATCGAAACTGGACGACTGGTCATCATTAAAGATGCAAATTTTCCTCCGATGTGTTGGAAAACAGCTCGAATCATCGACGTACACCCTGGCGCCGATGGAATCGTACGTGTCGTCACTCTGCAAACACCGCACGGAAAACTCACTCGACCGGTGTCCAAAATTTGCTTGCTGCCGATTCCATCATCACCGAACGAAAATCATCCATCGCCAAATTCGTCAACAACCGATGATTCACCAACCAGCCATCAATAATCAATAATCGACGATCCAACTCGAGCTCCAGCGAAGAAAACCTGCTCATGAAAACAACATAAACAATCAACCAGCGCCGCTGTTCTGGACTCCGACAACGAGATGACGTTTATCACCAAAACATCGATCACGGAAAGACAAGACTACTCAACGGGTGGACAGGACAGGGCACGAAAATTCAAAACTACCCAAGGAAAGGAACAACGATATTTAAGCAACGCAACGGAAATTGATCAGAAACGCTTTCTGAAGGGGCCAGAATGTTCGTGCATCAACCAAACTTCGCACGAATACACATCGAGGTTATCAACTCGCCACTGCACAGCGTCATCTATGTGTCAACCAACGCATCGAATCCATCATCGACCCCTCGAACAACGATAGGTCGACCAACTCCGACAACCGTCGGATGACGTTAACGGCCTTTTGGAAATGGCAACATGGCGAAAAATAAACTTCCGTACAACTTTAACTATAAAAGCTCAATGCGTCGTCGGTATGGTCTCTTGTTTTGATGGAACGTCATCGGTGTGAACGTGATTTTACCAGTGCAGTACAGACTGTTTAAATTTAAGTTGAAATTTAGTTCAAGTAAAGTGTATTAATGTATAGAAATAAATGAATTAATAAGGTGGTGAATTAATGAAGAAAAGTGGACTGAATAAAGAAATTAAAGATTAGTTAGAGGAAGCGAAAAGAAGTGTGTTATCGGACTTACCTGAAACTGAAATCGGTGGAATAACCTACCTGCCTGCGCCCGGGAAACTTACTTCCCAGCTGCTCGTCTTTGTGCTACCGACAAAAGCATTTCCACGTTAAATTTTCAACATCAAAATAAAAGCAGCAAAAAAGATTACACATAATTCAACAAAACCGATTGTTTATTTCACAATAATAGAGTTATATCTACATTAAAAACAGTTGACTAAGATCTTAATTCTTCTTTCAGTTAAATTATCGAACTTTCAGTGGTTCACCCGCTATCAGGTTCCGTACGGTTCCCTCAGATACACCCGCCATGACAATTCTCCATCGTCTCGTGAAATCATCGGTTCCATTTGCTTTCTTCTTAGTTTCGAATAGTTTCCGCTTAACTAGAGCCCAGTACTTCTCTATGGGGCGAAGTTCTGGGCAGTTTGGTGGATTGGCTGTTCTGATAAACGGTAGCAACCGCTTTTGCAGCAATTCTTTCTCGTACACGTCCTTATTGATAGTGCCGGAAGACACGAAACTTTTAGTTTTTTTACCATAACTACATATGGCCTGCCAAATCAAATATTTCTTCGGGAATTTGGACACTTTCTTTGTCTAGAAATGATCGGCAACGTCGTTCCTTTGCATTGCGGTATAAAAAACAAGTCCCGGAAGCTGTTTAAAGTCTTCTAGTATGTACACTGATAGGCAAAATAAAGTGCCCACCTCCTCTTTTTTTCAATTTCTCTCATTTACTTGGTTCAAATTAAAGTAAACACACTGTATTTTTTTTTATTATCTTATTTTTTATATTCTTTTTAAGTTTCACTTATGGAATACTGAAACAAAGGAGTTTTACTCAAAGAAAAAAAAATAAATTTGTCTTGAAAAAAAAAAACTGTGACAAAATAAAGTGCCCACCTCATTTCCCAAGTAACCACGAGGCTGTAATAGCATGCATATATAGGGCATATGTATTACGTCTAGTGCATCATTGAAGTTGGATTAAAGCTGAAAAGGGCCCCACTAAGATCGAACTAATGCTATATCTTTTGTAATGCCATAAGACATTGCTAAAGTAGCATTATTGCATTGGTAATGCATCACTACATTCTTAAGCTAATCTAACGCTTCATTACTTGAAAACTGTTGAATTGATGCGATCCCGCATTACCGATGTTGATATTGGGTTGAATAAGTGCAATAATATAATGCTTGTGGTTACTTGGGTTAGGCTACAGAAAACATAAATTAAAGTAAAATAAGAGCATTTCAATAATTGATGTGTCCTCCTTTGGCCTTCAGGACCTCCTGCAGGCGCTTCGACATGCTCTCGACCAGGTTCTTTAGGTGCTGTGGATCTAGCTCTTCTCAGGCGCGCTCCAGGGCTTCAAAATAGTTATTTTTATTGGTAACACCAGTTTTGTCAACCCTGGCATCGAGAATCGCCTACAAATTCTCGATGGGATTGAGGTCCGGGCTTTGTGGAGGCCACTCCAGCGGTTTGATCCGACAAGACCAGAAGAAAGACTTGGTCTTCTTGGCAGTATGCTTCGAGTCGTTGTCCTGCTGGAATACGAACTTCTCTTCAAGGCTCGTCTGGATCAGCGAAACCTCCAGATTTTCTCGCTGAATGTTGATGTAAGAATCTGCCGTCATTATCCCGTCGATTTTCACAATGCTTCCCACTCCACCCCACGAAAAACACCCCCAGACCATCACATTTCCTGCTCCATGCTTCATCGTGCCTTGGATGTGGCGCTCCTGAAGCTCCTCTCCCGATCTGCACCAAACACGAACCCGCCGCTTTCGGTTAAACAGCTCGAATTTTGATTCGTCCGTCCAGAGAACCGTTTTCCAGAACTCTAGGGGCTTATCAGCATGCTCCTTAGCAAACTTAAGCCGTTTGGCTTTGTTTGCCTTGCTGATAAATGGGCGCTTCCGGGCAAGTTTGCATTTCAACCCCTGTGCTACGAGACGGCGACGAACAGTTCGACCGGAAACTGATAACTGAAGGGTTTCCTGGATCTCGCGGACAGTTACCTTCGGGTTCTTCTTGACTTCGCGCATGATCTTGGTGTCCGTTCTCGCATCCGTTTTCCGCTTCCTGCCTCTGCCAGGGCGATCCACCACTGATCCAAACGTTTTAAGCTTCAGAAGAATTTTGCCAACCGCTGCCTTACTACTGCCTCCCGAAGAAATATACTGTACTTCTTAGCGACAGCCCGGTGCGATTCACCGTTTTGCACATCACGAACGACCAATTTTCGGATACACAAGGAAATTGTTTTCGAAAGCACGGTGCAGCGTTCTCCATTTTTTTCAATTAAATCAAATGCGATCACGTATACAAATGCACCAGGTTGAGCCGTTTGCTTCAAAACATGTCAAAATATCAAAACATAAACAATCGAGGGGTCTTCCAATGGAAACTTATCGAAAACATATCGATTTTATTTTGTCACTGTTTTTTTTTCCAACACAAATTGATTTTTTTTTCTTTAAGTAAAACTCCTTTTTTCAGTATTCCATAAGTGAAACTTAAAAAGAATATAAAAAATAAGATAATAAAAAAAATACAGTGTGTTTACTTTAATTTGAACCAAGTAAATGAGAGAAATTGAAAAAACGATGAGGTGGGCACTTTATTTTGCCTATCAGTGTATGTTTCGTCGTCCATTATAACACAAGAAAATGTTTGCAAACAAGCTCCTTTTGCAGTGAAATTTTGCTTATCATCACGGTTCTTCAGTCCTTGCCTCTGCTTCACTTCTTTTACTTATGATTTTGACATTCCACCTTTGCGAGCCACATTTCGCATAGAAAGATTGGGATTTTTTTTCAAGAATGGCTACCACCTCTTTGTCCATTTGTCGGGAGCATACTTTTCGATTTGTTCCACTTCCAACCTTCCGATCCACAGTCAAGCGCTGGTCAAATGATTTGCAAACACAAAAAATGGTACTCTTCGGTAGTTTTAGTTTCTTGGCAAGATCGCGTACCGATAAATTCGGATTTTGCTACCGTTCGTACAAAATGCGTTTGCGCACTTCCACTTGATTCGACGCCATTTTACTGAATGTAACAAGAATGTAAATATGTTGTACCACGAAATAAAGTGGAGAGTTTCAGCTGTCATATTAGTGAAACGATTCATCCGTGAAATAATTCAAAATCTACACTGAAAGAAAAGTGTCCGAAATTATACGTGGACAGGCTTTATGCCTATTTTGACTGTGACTCAAAACAGCTTCTCTTTCATTTACATTACTCAATTTTCATAAAAAGTGGAACAACTCAATTTATGAGTAATCCCACTTTTTACGAAAATCGAGTAACTTTTCCGTGAGAAAAAAAAGACAGTGATACAAATGCAAAAGATGCTGATTTGAGCGTGTACAGACTCCTTTAGTGTCAAATAAAGTTTTTGAAATGGAGCCGGAAGAGCAAAGCATTCGCGTCAAAACTTTGCACGCGTATTTCGAAAATCCAAATCTTTTGCCACGTGTAATGACAAAACAGTTGGGACTCGTGAACTCTACTGTTTCCCATGTCATCAAACGATGTGATGGGAGATTAACGGCAAAGGAGAACTTCTGACGACCGATCTGAACAAAGACACATCTCGTAGGAGCGCTTAAGACGGCAGAAGGGTAGTTGAAGCTTTCAGGCACAAATCAAACGCTTCTGTCCGGAATATTGCATAAAAGCTAACCTCTCGTATAATCCTCATAACAAAACAAAAGCAAAATGACAGCTGCAGTTGTGCGTGATCTGAGTTCACGAGTTTTAGAACAAAATCACAAATATACGTTTGTAGTATCACGAATTAATTATTTTATTTTATATTCTATAGAGTGTTACGAAAATAAAGGTGAACTCAACAAGCGTGAACTTAATTCATGAATGTGAGATTGGTTTCATGTGAATGTGATTCACTCAATCACGTTAAAATGAACTATTTCATGATTTCAAGCACAGTAGCAGTTCAGCTTTTCGCGTCTTTTTGTTCACGGATTTGGGAACGGATTTTTTTTCCGTGCAAATGTTTAAGAAATAGGTGGAGACAAATAAGCGGAGTTTCAGGAGATTCTAGGCCATTAGATTTAAAAACACGAACGTTTCCAATAAATTCATGGTTTGGTAAGCGATCCGTCACTAATCGTGAAGCCAACCATGCTTCAACGATCTGCCGGGGGGGCAAGGATTGTTCCAATCGTATCATAAATCATTCGTTGCACGCTCTTTTTGATTCAATAAACGCACACAATGAAAAGTTTTGCTTCACCTCTCAAACAGAGAACTGATGGGGCCAGGTAAACATTGAATGAACATAGCATAAACTTCGTTGCCTGGCAATTGTATGCGTGTTCATCACTGCTTGCTTGTACAATTTATTGATTCGTTCGTTGGCTTCTGTTGGTGATTCATTTTCGTTTCCTGATTTGATTGAGTGCTAGTGCTCGAAGCTTCCAATCGGATCACTTAGGCGTAGGGGTGAAATTGAAACCTATTATTGCAGTGTATATGAACATACGTGAGGAAAATAAATGTTTAGAAAAAGATTTGTTTGGATTTCTTTTAAATCTATAACGTTCGTGTGATGATACAAAATTTGATTTCAAACACGCTTATTCAGCAAGACCGTCTCCTCCAGTGAAGGTCCTGAGGTCCTGCCAAAGCCACATCCTCTTTTGCATGATACTTCTTGATGATGGCGACAACTTCTTACTGTTATCTCCCCGTTTACTGCATGCCACGAAAGAAAGAATAATCGCTTGGCCTTTCCCTTCTCGTAAACCACAGAAGGAGTTTCTCCGGAAATTTGTTTGTGCAGATATATTTGACGTCATCGCTTACCTCATAGGTGGGTTCCGTAAGGTACCCGGTTTCCTGACAGTCGTTGCCGCTGACGTCCAGTATTTCTCGTCTTCAGCCGCTCCGTCGGGGTATTGCCAGACACGGTGGCCTCTACGGACACTTCCACATAACAATGTCCATCTTGCCTATGTACTTATTCACCGTTTGGTTGGTTCCCATGGCGTGGAACAATGAGGCCACCTTGCCCTCGATCTTCCACTTCAGCTGCTGCTGCACGTTACGGTCGCACAGCACACTCGGGTGGCTGAAACCAAACTTCCGTTTGGCGCTTTCGCCTTTCTCCAGAAGGAAGACGGTGTTTTAAATGCCGGTTTAGCTGTATCCGGCAGACAGTAAATGCCTCACGATGCCCCGATCACGGTGGAACTGGCTGTACAACCATCGAACGCAGTTGGTTCACAGTTTTCACCATTCCTGCTGCAAATCAACTGATAACGCTGTAATTTTATTTCTGTCCATTATTTTTAATGCATACGTTAGAGTGATGAAGACATAGTAGCCATACCAAATTCACTATGAACTCTAAGACTGCTGACTCCGCCCAACTGAAGGTTTATTCTGTTACTGTAGGCAAACAACAACCGATAACTTCTGTCCCATCCGTTACTTACTCCATAAGTTATTTGTCGGATCGAGCTTGGTGAGTTCCTACCTACTCTAGTCAATTTTGATTCTAGTGGAACTAAGGATCGTAAGTTGCATTTGAAGGTGTTAAGAACGATTAGGGCACACCCAGGGCTGTCGAATTATGATATTATGAAATTCGAAGCCAGCCAAAGTACCGTTAGAATAATTCATCTGTTAAAAAGATCTTGATAATTTCGAGACAGTAAGTAACTAAACATGGCACTGAAACAGAGTATAGAAGCCAAAAGAAGTGCCCGTAAGTTGTACAATGAGGTTATTACGAAGGATACATACTCACGTTCGTGAAGATGGATTATGGGCAGCTTCCCGGACAAAAGTTCTAACGTTTGCATTAAAAAAAAAGTGGACAAAAACGGCCGTTTTTTCATGGGTTTACCTTCACCCGCACTGACAAAACTACCCATGCAGCATCAAACATTTTAACCCATGAGTCAGCAGACAAAATTTGACAGCTCAATCGGTCGAACTCTAACCGTAATGGCAAAAACTGTGAAGCAACTCCGTTCAGAAGTGTGCGCGTTTAAAGAACTGCACCCCACCACGTCGAAAACGGACATCGCGCGGCACTTTGTGGACGCCGGATACGCCCGTTCCGGCATCTACAACATCTTGACACTATTAGACAACAATCAGAGCATCGAAAGAAAGCCCGGTTCCGGACGGCCGACGACCCTGAGCGACAAGAAGCTCCAAAGCATGCTGAAGAGGAAGACCGAGGGAAAAGTAGCTACATCGCTGCGTGCGCTTGGCCGGAAGGTCGGTTCACCCGGCTTAACAGTGAAAAAATACCTGGCGAACATGAACATACATGTCAGGAAGCGGAAGTCGCGTCCACTGGTTTCAGAGCCGCAGGCAATGACGCAGCGGCAGCGGCTAAATTTTTCTTCCGCCACGAAGGAAGTGAGCTCCGAGGTGATGTTCAGTTCACACACCAAGTTCCCCAAGAAGGGGATGTCAAAACCGCTCTTCTTTCGCTCTGGACTGGCCGTGAACGGGGAAATTTATAGTACGAAATGCCTGCCGGAAGTTGCGTCGTTCATCAAGAAATACCATAAGGGTGAAGACGCGGTGTTCTGGGCGGATCTGGCGTCGGCCCACTACTCGAAGCGATCGTTGTAGGAGATGGAGCGGCTGAATATCGATGTGGTACCTATGTCGGCGAACCCGCCCAACGTCCCCCAGCTGCGTCCCATCGGGAATTTCTGGGCCAACCGGAAGCGTAAGATCTACTCCAAAAATTTTGTCGCGAAAACTGAGGAGGAATTGATAAATAAAACGAAAAAAGAACTCAAAAACACGCCTACACGCATGTTTTCGTCCGCCATGGCGAATGTTTCGGTTAACTGCCGGAAGACCGCTCACAAGGGCGTAGAATTGTTTTGCAACTAAGCTAAATAATTACCTTCCATGGGAAATTTATCTCTCTTAGCTTTTATATATCACCACCCGAAAAAAGTCTATTTTTTTTAATGCAAACGTTATTAAGGCACTGGTCGAGGTGATGTTCCTAGCAAGTTCAAATTTGTTTTTGCCGATAAATTCGGAAGAAAGCTTATGATCAAGGCAGCTGCGGACAAAAAACCTAGGTTTTCGTGACAGAGAAGATAATGGATTCCAAAATGCATAAGCAAGCGTGGCTGAAAAAAAACGTATCTTTCCTTACATTAAAGCTCACAATGGACCTGTGACCTGCCACTATAGCGGAGAAGTACTACAGTGGTATCGAGACAACGCGTTGCAAGTGGGTGGATTTCCTCGAAAGGACATCAATCCACCCACCTGTTCTGAATTCCACACAATTGAGAAATATTGGGCAATTGTCAAAAGCAAGTTGAAGAACGGTGGAAAGGTGATTCGGGATGCAACAGAGTTGATGAGATGGTGGTACAAGATGGCCGCTCAGATTAAGCAACAGAGTGTTCAAGCTTTAGCTTTAATGGACAGATTCTGGATCAAGATTAATATACCGTCGAACATTGGCGCTCCTCTCACGACACGCATTGCTCTTCTCCAAATAGCTCGCCTTTTTTACCCAACCTTTAGATTTTATTTTCATCTCCTTCTTTGATTCAAATGTACTTCTTCTCTGCTGCATCGAAGAATGCCGACTTACCAAGTTGCTACATTGCTACCCCGAAATCATGAACCTGGAACTCTGCTCGCAGCGCAGCGTTATGAGGAGATATCTGCAACCTTGAAACTTAAAACCGATACGAATTCATTCATAATATGTACAACTATCGACTCAATTCTAGTCCATCAAAATGGACCAGCTTCGTTGCAAATCACGTTTCAAAAATTCAACTATCGGCACAACGTTTTTGATAGAACCGCGTTGCAAGAAAGCTAAACCCTGCCAATGGATCATAACATTTTCTGAACAATACCCTTTGCTGGGAGGTTTCGCAATGGTTGACACTTGGAAAAGAGTTTTAGCTTGCACAACAAACAATTGACACAGCAGGCATCAGCATTCCAGATACATGGAAAATGTGTACACCAGTGGTTTCAGCAGCCTACTTTGGTTCGTTGCAAAATTCTCAAATTATAACAAAATGATAAAAGTTACTGCTTATTTCTACCGACGAATAATGATACCCACTATAACTACCAACACTGCCAACATCTGCAGAAAGCCGAAGTAGTTACTGCGAATTCGTCCCATGCAACAACAAGCTTCTCCTGAAGAATGGAACTATCTTCAACATATTCAGTCCGTTTCGGCGAAATCCCACATCCGATGATTTTATCCTTTTACTTCGACTGATCAGCTGATTTGCATTAGAGCACCCAAAGAGTAGAAACTGAAGTGCAATTTGGAAGATGTACGTAAATAAGAAATCTGACCCATGCCATAACAGATATCCTGGGGAAGGTTGATTTCGCCTATATCCCTTCGCTATCAAGTATGTTTATCACAATGCCAGCCAAGTGTAAAATTTGAATCAAAGTAATCGATAACAAATTCGTTTCAGCAACAAGAGAATCTGAATACATGTCAATGTCAATGATGAGTACATCGTTCGAATCTTTGAGCTCATATTATTGTTACTCATTCGTGTTAAAATAAATAGTGAATGTTTGCACTCGAAATATTTTACTTCAGAAGGATGCAGAATTTTTGTAATTATGTTATCTTGCTTCAAAGCAATGAAGTATGTAATTGAATTACCGGCATGGAAATAAATAGAAAACATCATTCCGTATGCTCGAACGGAACCCCACAATCAATTTCCATCCTTGAGACCAATTTCATCAGAAGTGTTATTATGGTAATATCTGTCTCGCATCATCATTAAATAAAATTTTCCTCTGCCAGACAAAATTATCACGTCTCTATTCATTTTTCTTTCTTTGTTTCCCGTCATAAACAGGATGGAGCGAGTGGAGCGAATACACCCCATGTAGTGTGTCCTGTGGCAAAGGGGTACAGCAGCGTTTTCGGCATTGTTTAAAAAGGCCAGCACCAGAAGCATTCAGCACACCTAGGACTGGCACCATCAGCACCAGAAAAAGGATGTCATCCACGCAAACTACACCATTCCGTCACAAGCCGTATGTAAATATTGAGCATCCCAGGGCGGATGATATGATGAATAATGAAAATGTAAATCCCTCATCACCGTTTACGACACCGCTCACGACATCGACCCTAACTCGAGCAGAGGGAATGGAGGGGAAAAGCGTGCCAGCTGAACCGACGGTGGCATTTGTCGACTATTACCAAGAACCGGAAAACAACGACGACGGAGCGAGGAGCGCAGAACATCAGCAAACGAACGAAGACACTTCAACTTCAACGGCAGATCTTCATGCTGCAATTGAGAGGCGTTTTAATGAAAGTACCAATGCAAATAGTGGCGAAAGGAGCATTCTGAGGCAGCATCCTGCCTCCGGCAGCCGTTTTCGAGGAATCTTTCTGCAACGGGGAAATCAACACAATGGCAGCTTACCGGGAACTCCCACGTTCTTCGGCAAGTCGACAAAAAATGTCAATGACAAAGAGCATGCAACCACAACCGCGGATCCTGCCTGTGAGGGTTATAACATCGAACAAAGAAACTGCAACATGTTTGAATGCACAGGTGAGATTTAATACACTGCTTCTTTCTGTTTTTCCTACTATTCTTCTTGGAATTTCAAAAGGGTCTCTTTCCACCAAGACCGTATCCTGCTTCCATTTTATTCACGTCAACTATAAGTTCGCGGAAGAGCATGCGACAAGGAAAATTCCTGGTTGAATTTTTCTCATTTTTCAGTCATGGCTTTGGAAGACATATTGCTCGAGTACGGTTTCAAGTATAATGCGGACGAGCCTTGGTATTTGGAACATTGTTTTAGTTTGAATTAAAGTTTGATGGAATTTAATTCAATTGAGATTAATCAGAAGGCAAATCATACCGTTTAAATTACAATACAAAAATTGACTAACTCATATTCTATTTAACTACATAGTTTTTTTTTCCTTTTTCTTTAAAGGGTCAATTGACCTGTTATCTGGAAGGTTCACCCATCAATCTACAATTGGAGAAATCTGGGAAAACCGAATCAATTATGAAATGAATCAAATTGAGACAAACTTTACTGTGATGATAAATCTTCGATCAAAGGTTTGTATTGAGAATTTTTGTTTTGTTTTATTTAAAAATGGTTAAACATATGCAGTTACATAATTACGTGTATTTGTCATTTAACAGTACTTTCAACTTGTTTAATACAAGCCGTGTTGCTTGGGCGGGGTAGAAAAGAATCTCCTTCCAAAAACATGATCAAACAATTGATCAAGAAGCAAGGGTAGTCTGAGAGGAGGATGCCCCAATAATCGGGGAGAAGAGCCCGCCCTTTATCCACGAAATGTTAATAATAGCGATAGAACTCTCCATCCAAATCGTTTCAATCGGGTGCCCGGATAGTCCCTCGTAATCACCAGCATTTATTTTTCAATATATTACTCTGAAAATTTAATTTTATTTGTAATACGAGTTCGAAGATAGGACTAACTCTCGTTGTCTATTCGTTGTTTTTTGCAACGGAACTGATTTGTACATTTCAATAAGCTACCTTCATATTCAATGCCACATGCACAACAGTCAAAAGAACGAAGCATGTGTTGACACAGAAAGAACATTCGTGCCTTGAACGAACACAATACAAACAGCTACGAATATTTTGTTGCAAATAAATGAGATACGTGGTGGCATGAATGACAGATCTACTATATCGACTCGAAATGTTATTGAAAAAAAAAACGCAACCACGAGGTTCAGCGTTTTTGTATGTTGGGGTTCGATCTTGTATTTTTGGGAAAAGCTATTATTAAATCCGTGGTTTATCTCACTAGCCCATGGTGACTCATGAGAAGTTACTCGATTGATTAGTATGAAGTTCTAACTCTCGACAGCGCTCTAATTTTTATTTTGGGATAAATCATATAAAGGGTGATACGGTCAAAATTTGGTCAAGGGAAAACGCGTGTAAATCGGTGAAATCGTTTATTTAAAAAATCAAATTAAATTTCTTTTTCAAGTTCAATTAGTATAAAATTCAGGAAAAATATTCAGTTAGGCTTCCGCTTTTCCAAATCCGAGTTGCCGGGCCTTACGCTTGACCCCTGCCATCAGATTTTGTACAGCCACCTTGTCCATCTTCTTCGCCGCAGAAAGCCAGTTTGCCTTGAACTGCTGCTCGTCCTTAGCAGTTTGTTTGGTCTTCTTTAGGTTCCGCTTGACAATAGCCCAGTATTTCTCAATTGGGCGGAGCTCTGGCGTGTTGGGAGGGTTCTTGTCCTTGGGAACCACCTGCACGTTGTTTGCGGCGTACCACTCCATGGCCTTTTTACCGTAATGGCAAGATGCCAAATCCGGCCAAAACAGTACGGAACAACCGTGTTTCTTCAGGAAAGGCAGCAGACGTTTATTCAAACACTCTTTCACGTAAATTTCTTGGTTGACAGTCCCGGAAGCTATGAAAATGCTGCTTTTCAAGCCACAGGTACAGATGGCTTGCCAAACCAGATATTTCTTTGCGAACTTTGACAGTTTCGTGTGCTTGAAAATATCTGCTACCTTTCCCCTTCCTTTTGCCGTATAAAACTCCTGTCCCGGAAGCTGCTTGTAGTCGGCTTTGACGTAGGTTTCGTCGTCCATTACCACGCAGTCAAACTTCGTCAGCATCGTCGTGTACAGCCTCCGGGATCGCGCTTTGGCCGTCGTATTTTGTTTATCATCGCGATTTGGAGTCCCTACCTTCTTGTAAGTCGATAGTCCGGCTCGTTTTTTGGCTCGATGCACGGTTGTAGACGATACACCCAGCTTATTTGCGGCATCTCGGAGAGATAGGTTAGGGTTTCGCTTGAAACTACCGGCAACTCTCTTTGTCGTCTCAGCGGCTTCCGGTTTTCGATTTCCCCCGATCCAGACTTCCTGGCTGTCGACAAACGTTCCCCAAACACTTTAATTACATTTGTAACGGTTGATTTGGCAACTTTTAGCGATTTTGCCAACTTTGCGTGCGAGTAGCTCGGATTTTCGCGATGCGCGAGCAAAATTTTGATACGCTGCTCTTCTTGCTTGGACGGCATTTTGACAACTGAAGAGTGAATCAAAAAAAGGTTGGGGGGTTTTTTGGGGGGGTGGGGGGTGCCAGCTGAAACATGGAGACGCTGGTTGGCGTAGCCTGGGCAATGTTGTCAATCTGACAATAGCGAAGTGAGGGGGTGCGACTGAAGATCGTGTACCTTTAAATCATATTGTATATTTCCCATTCTCATTTTATCAATAATTTCAGCACGCTTTGGAATCATTTTTGCATTCCAAAACCATGTACACTCAGTAGCAAAAAAAAAGCCGAGCAAAATTTTGCTTCCAAAAAACGCCATATTCAACCTTCTGTAACTTTTTCAAGTATCAATATTTTTGACTGAAAATTTGACAACATTATAATTATTGTATAGACCTTATTTGACTAAAATTTCATGTTGATAGAATTTATAAATATGAAGTTTTCATTACATCGTTTTTGGACATATCAATTTTAAAAATCCGTATTTCTGTGAAAAATTTAGGCACCATATTAAAAATGTCACCATAGCCTAAAAAAACATAGGAAATAATGTGGACAAAATTTGAACTGTTTTCATCAAGTGCTTTGGACTACAGCTGGCGTCAAAGTTAACGCACCAACATGAGTATTTCCCTTTTTCACCCGATATTGACCATGCTGAAATATCGGTGCAAAAAAAAGCCGAGGCGAATTTTACTAATAAAACTGTATAATACTGTATACGTAGTTTTCACAAACCAATTCATACTGTATGTCATATTTTTAAGTTCTTCGTGGGTTACACTAGTTATTTGGGATATTTCACGCATAACAAATCAGGTGTATTAATAAGATGAATTCACCTCGGCTTTTTTTTTTGCACCGATATTTCAGCATGATCAATATCGGGTGAAAAAGGGAAATACTCATGTTGGTGCGTCAACTTTGACGCCAGCTGTAGTCCAAAGCACTTGATGGAAATAGTTCAAATTTTGTCCACATTATTTTCTTTACTTGTTTAAGCTATGGTGACATTTTTAGTATGCTACCTAAATTTTTCACAGAAATAGGGATTTTTGAAATTGGTATGTTCAAAAACGACTTTTTTCACATATGTTATGAAAACTTCAAATTTATAAACTCTATCAACATGAAATTTTGGTCAAATAAGGTCTATACATTGATTATAGTTTTTTTTGTAAATTTCAGCGAAAAGTATTGATAATAGACAAAGTTACAAAAGATTGAATATGGCGTTTTTTGGAAGCAAAATTTTTCTCGGCTTTTTTTTGCTACTGAGCGTAAGAGCCGGGAGCAACACGACGGGCATCAAAGGCTCAATTTGGTTTTCAGCATTTCAGCATTACACTTAATTTAAAATTGCACTTCTGAATTTCAACTACTAGAAGACTGGCATGTGCTTATAAGCAATGTAAGATTATATTTTAATATTGTGTTTCGTGGCATTATGGTAAGATAAGCCATTTATTTCAGGAATCATCAAACCGGACTCTTCGTTCACTCCAATTGCTATCTTTGAAATGTTACTAGAACAGTATAAAGAAAAAATATTACTAAATGTCTTTTAAAACAATATCTTTTATTGAAATTTTATCTTTGATATTTGGAATGATCAATCCTGTTTTCAGCTTTTCCAGGACAAGAAGGATATTAATTCATATCTAATTTTTATTTATTTTTCAGTAACAATCCATTGGTAGTATCATTCAAGTTTGAAATTTGAATAAATTGGCATGTTTGTCTATAATGATATCCTAATAATATGTGTACAAAATATACTAAATATTAAATAACATATAACGGGGAAAAGGAGGGACCATCAGGGCACCCAAGTGAAACGATTTGGATAGGGAGCATGGGACTGCCTCCTCCCTATTGTTAACATTTCGTGGAACGAGGGAGGGCTCTTCGACCCCATCTTTTGGGGTTTATTCTGTCAATCGAGGGCTCGATTCTAGTGCTGTGCGTGTGAACTTGCTTTTGGAAGGAGATTCTTTTCCCTATATTCGAGGGTTTCGCGTAAGTGTCTCTACTTACGGGCCCGCCGTTTTTGGCCCTTCATACAGAAGCTTGATGATCACAAACAATATTAGAATCCTGATCAAATCGTTTTTCAGATTATTCCACTGCTATGAGAAGTTACCTTGCTACAATAGATGGTAGTTTTATATCATCATATCATCAAATCATACACGAGTACAGGGTGCGGCCGAAAATAACGCGAAAATGTTCAAACTTGAATATTGGGTTAATTTGTGGGGTGTTTGGGTTTTTTTTGTTGTGAGTGTTTTTTTTTTTGTTTTTTTTTTAAGGTGTTTTTTAAAGTTTTTTTTTTTTTTTTTTGAAAATTTGGGAAAATTGTGGGGAGAAAGAGGTCCGGTTGTTTGGTGGGGGGAGGAAGAGGGAGAAAGTGGGGGGTAGGGTACCATTTGGCAACAGTTTATCGCATAAAAAAGTCCCTGCAGGATGGTCCTGAGCAGCGAAAGCCGGGAAGTGGACGTCCGCGCTTTGCACGCACGCCGAACGTGATCAAATCGGTCCGTGCAAAAATTGCTCGCCACCCGGTGCGTTCCATAAGAAAACTTGCAAAGGAAGCCAATATTTCAGAGAAATCCATGCGGAGAATCAACAAAGAAGACCTGCATGCATCTTCCAGAGCCAGAGTGAAACGCCACTTGATTACGGACCGGGTCAAGGAACTACGAGTGACTCGTTCCAAGAGATTGCTTTCTATTGCAGAGCAAATAAGTTAATGGTCTAGCTTTGTTGAACGTTAGCAATGGAATGAAAATTTATTCGTATCTTAACAACTAATAACAATGGCATAGCGACGCGAATTACTGAGCTCCTATGATCGCAATTCTCCTCCCTAATCCGTGACGCCTATTAGCTTCCGAAACTTCTGATGCTTCTGAACGGTCATTGGCTTGGTGAACCCATCGGCTGGTTGTTCCGTTGTGGATATATAGCTCAGCTTCACGACACAGACTATCATGCACGAAATGTTACCGTATGCTGACGTGTTTGGTCTGAGGGTTGTAGGATCCATTATTTGCGATGCTGATTGCCGATTGATTATTGCAACGTACGGAAATCTGTCTGGCTTCCGAAAACTCCGACTCTAGGTTGCTCCACCACATAGCTTCCTGAATGGTACGAGACATATCCATGTACTCCGCTTCGCAGGACGAGAGAGCTACGGTAGGCTGCTTCTTCACGTTCCATGAGATAGCTCCTCCCTGCATCAAGAACACGTAACCGGTTGTCGATTTTCGGTCGTCCGTATCTCCTCCCCAATCGGCATCGCTGTATCCAACTATTTCCGCTGGACCGTTTGCCGAATATTCCAACTTCTTGGTGATTGTGCCTTTTAGGTACCGTATTATCCTCTTCACCGCTTCCCAATGAGGACGGCCAGGATTGGCACTGACTGGCTCACAACATTTACGGCAAATGTTATATCCGGTCGAGTGACTTGAGCTGCAAACGACAAACACCCGATTGCCTCTTTATATGGAACTGATTTCATTTCTTCTGTTTCAGATTTCGTCTTCGGTGCCATCGATTTATCCAACTTGATGCTAGGATCTGCTGGTGTTGCAACTGGGTGGGCATCGGCCATACCGAATTGATGAATGATGTCCTCGATGAAGGTTTGTTGATCCAACCACAGCTTGCCTTTTTCACGATTCCTCGTGATTCTGATGCCGAGACAATGTTTCGCCTCCCCGAGGTCTTTCATTTTGAGTCGCTTCTGCAGCTGGGCTTTCAGCTTCTTTTTCTGCTTCCGATCGTTTGTGAAAATCAGAAAGTCATCAACGTAGATGGTCACAAACATTATATTCTCCCCACGGATAGACCAATACATACAAGGATCTACGCTCGATCGTTTCAGCCCGAATTCTCGAAGCATCTCATCCAACTGCGCATTCCATACGCGACTGGATTGCTTGAGACCGTAGAGTGCCTTCTGCAGTCTGCACACTTTTCCGTTTGACGCAGCAAACCCCTCCGGTTGGAGCATATAGATTTTCTCGTCCTTCAGCTCGCCCTGCAGGAATGCTTTAACCGCGTCCATTTGGTCGATATCCAAGTTGTAACGCACCGCCAGAGCCATCAAATATCGGACGGTCGCGTACCGCACGAACGGGGAATACACTTCGTTGTATTCCAAGCCGGGACGTTGAGAGCAGCGCTTCACTACGAGACGAGCCTTGTACCTCTGGATGCTTCCGTCAGGACCTTTCTTCCGGACCCACTTGTTCCGGATTGCTTTCCGCCCTTCGGGTAGATCATCGAGCACCCATGTGCTGTTCTCGCTGAGGGAAGCGATTTCCTCTCGCATCGCCGCGAGCCAATGATCTCGATCGGGCCGTTGCAGTACCTCCTCGTAGCTTGTCGGTTCATCCATCGAGCCATCATCGCTCAACGTGTTGGAAGGTAGCTGAAGGGAATGGACACCACAAGAAAAGGAACCGTAACTAATATATTCACTGTAATTGCCTGGACAACGGCGCTCCCACTCGCTGAGCCTTAACCTTTGCTGCATTTCATCAGCTGGTGTAGTGAGTTGCGATGGGAGCGCAATATCGGCACAGACATCCTCGAAATCGTCCGCTTCACTGACGATGACAAGCATGTTTATTAAAGATAGGGCGCGGAGGGCCCGCTTAGGAAGCACGAGCAGTAGATTGAACCTTTTCCAAGTAGTTTATTTCAGCAACGGTGCTGAGAGTCCGCTCAGTGATGGTATAGTTTTTGACTTACTTTAGAAGGGTGGGGGGGGGGGGGGTGGGTTGGTTGTTTTAACCACGGTAGTTCCATTTCAATTCCGGTTCCGTTTCTATTTCGTTTCGGCTCCATTTCGGTTCTATTTAAGTTCCGTTTCGGTTCCGCTTTGGTTTCGTTTCGATTTCATTTCAATTCCATTAACCACGGTAGTTCCATTTCAATTCCGGTTCCGTTTCTATTTCGTTTCGGCTCCATTTCGGTTCTATTTAAGTTCCGTTTCGGCTCCGCTTTGGTTTCGTTTCGATTTCATTTCAATTCCATTACAATTCCATTTCGGTTCTATTTCGGTTCTATTTCGGTTCCGTTTCGAATCCGTATTGCTTCCATTTCAATTCCATTTAGATTCCGTTTCGGTTCCATTTCAGTGTAATTTTGATGCCATTTCAATTCAACTCAAGTTCAATTCAATTTCAATCAACAAATCATGGTTTTATTTATTCTTTTTCCTCTGCTGTCAAGGTAAATAAAACTAAATAGCTCGGGGCATTAAAATGAACGCCATTGACATAAGACAACCTGGCTGACTGACCTTTATTGCACACTTTAAAATGAAAGCTAATTACATACTAATTCAAACTTTTTGGATTATTATTAGAAGATACCGCAGTGCTGTAAATAGCCAACATAAGCGCACCATTGCAATTGAGGATTGTCTAGAAATATCATTCGCTGTATGAATAATAAATATAATGCCTACTCTTGTTGCAATACTTCTTGGGGTTGACTTCAGTACTACTAGTTGTCAACATAGACTACATCAAAGGCCTGAATGTCGTCCCTAAGATTTGTTAGTCGGCAATTTACACGTCTTTTCGAAATCAAATTACTATTGCATACGGCCTGGAGACGCTTCAGCACTTAGACGGCACTTTGCCCCGGATTATCATCTCCAGGAAACATTAGAAATCATTAAACAAAGTTTGTGACATCTAGGATAGGGTATTAATTTGAGCTTCCATTTTACGACTGCATAACAAAACATCATCGCGGGAATATTGAAACTGAGATAAAATACTACGGTCCAATACTAATTACTTCAATAGTGTACAAGCGGCCAACATAGGCTAGTGCTTCTAAGGTATTGGTCGTAGTAGAGGTGACGTTTAGAAAGGGTCTAGTCTTGACAACCAGTCACGCAGCTTCAGCTAGATACGCTCAAAAAAAAAATTAACTACTTAGATAGCCACTATATAAAGCGAAGAAAAATGCAACTTTATGCAAACTGCGATTTGTCCGAGTTCATTGCAGTCAAGCATCGAAACAGAGTTACATTTGAGTGAGTTTTTAACCGCAATCAGCACTCCGCTACCCCGTTAATGTCGGCGTGGAGTCGACCGAATAATTCTAGACAAAATAGTCAAAAGGTCAAAAGTAACATTTGTAAACAATGACTTCTAGCGTATTTTTCTGGGATCTGCTTGCTCCCACAAGCAAAATAGCACCAGAAATAGATACAGGGAGTTATTACCTTCCCGTCGGTAGTGCATATAGATGATACTAACCTGGCATTTCCAGGAAATTTTCGTTTTAAGTCATTGTTTACAATTGTTACTTTTGACCTTTTGACGATTTTGTCTAGAATTGTCAGTGGGCCGATTTGCGTGCTGAATGACGAGCAACGAGCTACAATCGTATGACAGTCATCAACACATATTTAGCATTGTTTAAGACAGCACCGTGAACACCATGGCCAAACGATTTACAGTCAACAGTCAATACAAGTTAGACGCAGCACAAATTATTTATTGAACATTTGTTGGACAAGACAGAAGGACACAAAAAGGGGTAAAAATCTAAAAGATTTTGTTGACGCAGGCGACGAATTTTCCAACTCTATGGTCCGAAAATTCATCGCCTGCGCCAACTCTTACAGTGTTGGACATAACATATGCAACTTTTATCTTACAGTACATAAAAGCGTAACTACACTGAACTGAAATTACATTAACGAAATAAAATAACATGCTTCTCTTGATGGCTCAGGAGGCCAGCAAAATTCTACATGATTGCTGGTGTAATCTAGTATTCACTGGTCGTCTCAAATGAACTAAAACGGCTACAGCAGACGTACAGTAAAGAGTCGTAAATTCAATTCACTGACAGCGCGCCGGTAGAGTTTTGTCGACAATTAGACAAAGCTTTTTCATTAGGGCCTAACTGACAAACGTAAACAATGGCTTTTTCCGCGAATTTTTCGTCAGTGAAAACTCCCCTAATCAATCAACTGCGCTCGTTTCGAAGAGGAAGAGTTTGTCTATCCGATAGAATTGGAGGCTTACATGAGTAGCTTTTGTGCCACGAGAAATTTACGGAAGAAGCCATTGTTTACGTTTGTCAGTTAGGCCCGAATGAAAAGTTTTGTCGAATTGTCATTTTGCATTGGCCAAAACACATGCAACTTACTGATTTTGCTTGCTCTTCAGTGCCTAAGCCTAACCTCGCAGAATAGTTTCATCTTATAGTAAAACTCTCGTTTACTTTATATTTCAATAACAACAAGGTAAGGAACTATTCATAAACCACGTTGACTTTTCTCAGGGGAGGGGGGGGGGTCTCTAACCAAAGTCTACGCTCCATACAAGCTTTCAAACAAATGTATGAAGAAAAGTCTACGAGGGCAGAGGGGGGATCTGAGATTTTCGAAAATGAGTTTACGTGGTTTATGAACAGTCCCTAAGAGTTACGCTAAATACTTTGAGCATTATTGACCGCCCACGGATGCTACTCCGTTATTGCCAGATCAGCTGTATTTACACAAAGAACCAACAGATGATGTTTGGGACTAACATACATCATCAATGTGTAAAAACTGGTGACCCATTATGAAGCAATACCGGCGCCGGCCGTGCCCGAATGCTGGTCAAGTAGGGAATAGGAAGGAACGTGTTAACGTGATACTCGTTTTGATGGAAGCCGAAAAATTCTCTGCTCTTCCACGAGAAATCACAGGGATGTAGGATAGTTGGGAAAAGGTTAGCAGCAGGGTTCATTTTGGTTAACGATACGCTGAAAGTATGTAACTAACACTATCCCCCAAAAGCATGGGACCGCTCCAACAACCACAAAACATCGAACGCCAGTTGCACCACACTCCGAATAGTCCGGCATGACCTAATCACCGTAAACGCGTAAATAATATTAATCGCTTTTTCTGCCTGTGTAGGTAATAATTAGGCATGAACAGCGGCATGCCCTCTTTTTTTGGGATTTCTGGAAAAAAAGAGAAAAAAAAGTGGGGCCCCCCTTCGGGTGTGGGCCATAAAAAATAATAATTATTTTTTTTTTTTGTCGGGGGGGGGTGTGCGGTGGAACAATATAGATGCACCTATTTTACATTTTTTTGGTTTTGGAAATGGGTTTTGGAACTGAAAAAAGAAAAGAGAAATATTTTATAGCAGCAAAAGAAAAAAATAAAAATTCTTTTTTCGTGGTTTTTTTGACGTAGGACTTACGTCTCTCTTTTCTATTCCTGTATAGGGGCGCCGTTCTAAAATTTCTGAAATCGCAAGCGTTACGCGGGTTTGGAGACTTTGAACGATAATATCTCCTCTCTGGCCCACAGACATTTTACGATAAGTATTTCATTCGCAAGGTAGAACATCAACGCTGAATCCCTGTTGCAAACTTAATTCATAATGTTTGTTTAAACTAATTAAAATGTACTTAAAAGAAAAATGTCTAAACGCACAACGCTATTGGTCGAAAATGACATCATGTTTGCGCCTCGCTCTGATTGGTTCATACTGCCACAGTTACCGTGCCAGCGAATTTCAAACATGTGGGGACGACCGACCAATCATCAGTTCTCGCTGTGCATTCGTATGCGATAGACGTGTTAGCGGAGCACGTTGGTAGAAAACGCCGCCCGTGAACACAAGAAGACCAGACAAAGAAGAATCATCCACGTCACCTGCAGCTAGCCATCCGCAACGACGAGGAGCCGAACAAACTTTTCTCCGGTGTGACCATTTCACAGAGTAGTGTCCTGCAGCCCAAGAAGACTGAAGAAAATTTCAATCGCGAACCATGTTATCAACTAAAATCCGTCCTTTTCAGGACGATCAAATCAAGTTGCCAACTAAAGAGTATGTTTGATAGAAATTTCTCTTGAGCTCATCGAAATTTTCATTACCACGCACCGGCTCAATATGGCGTTGAAAAAGCCGCGTCTCGGAGAAAATGGCCAAATCAATCGCCCACATCATCTTCGTGGTCAAGTGGTTAGCGGCGTCGCCCGTCGTTCATTGCCATGAAGTGAGGGTTCGATTCCCGCTCCAGCCGGTGGAACTTTTTTGCAAAGCGAAAATGTCCAGTTTAATCCACTGGGTGTTAGGTTAAGTTGTTCGTTGTAATTCGCTCTATGGTCAATGTTCAGTGTGTACACTCTCGAGTGAAAGACGTTGCAAATGTCAATTTTTATCGTAGTATTACGTGCTGCCAAACACTCAGGCCATCCTGCTGCCCAGGAAGACCGAGAAGAAAATTTCAATCGCGAACCATGTTCCCTCCGTTAACAACTAGTTACTCTGGAAAATTTAAACTCTGTCCTTTTCAGGACGACCAAATCAATTTGCCAACAAAAGAGTATGTTTGATTGAAATTTCTCTTGAGCTCATCGAAATGTTCATTACCACGCACCGGCTCAACATGGCGTTGCTTAAACTGCCGCGTCCCGGAGAAAATGGCCAAATCAATCGCCCACATCATCTTCGTGGTCAAGTGGTTAGCGGCGTCGCCCGTCGTTCAAGCGGTTGTTGTCATGAAGTTGAGGGTTCGATTCCCGCTCCAGCCTGTTGAACTTTCTGCAAAACGAAAATGTCTAAACTGGTCTACTTGGTGTTAGGTTAAGTTCTTCGTAATTCGCTCTACACCCAAACTAAAAAAGTAAGATTATTATACAATTTCGCTTGATCTTGTTCCATTTTTGCTATTGATCGTAAGTTGGATGAAAAATCTAACATTAGTTGTGGGCAAAACAGCAACAGCAATTCGCAATGAAAAATTGAACGTGTGCGTGAGATTGTTCGCAGTGATATTTAGTTGATGAGTAAGAGCTGAGTGTTCGAAAGTCAGATGGCTCACAAAAATAAAATGTGCACATCAAGATCGAGATACAGACCAGGACCGCTAGCGCGGCGGCTCTTGATGGCAACCATTTAGCCACTTTGACAAGGTAAGAATGTGGGAATAGAAACCCAACAGTTAGTTCACTTGGCGAGGAATTCAGGGTGCAGCAATGAAGCAAATGGACATATTTTCCACCAAGCTATGTGCAACCTGTCGCTAACAAACTTGCATGGCATGGCATTGTTTATTTCATAAAACGCTTTGTCGATGATCAGTGAGAACAAACATAGAACACTTGACGGCGGCAATACAACAGTGGCCAATAGCGTTGCGGCATTTTGTGATATCGACTCATCCATATTGTATATTGTTGGTGTATGTTGGTGATGATTGAATATGGAGCCTACAGCGATAAATTTGTTTCGAGCTATTTTTGCTTGCCAGTCGCTTGCACACATTTGCATGGCTTCATTTGTACCATAAAACGCTTTGTGAATCAAAATGGGCGAAATTGCCTTTTCTGAATCATGCGGATTTCTCAAGATATCATAGTATAAACTGCAATTGCATTTTTTACCACCTTTTCAACTTTTGGGTATATGTTCAATCTTCAGTCTGTACAATCTCGAGTTAGAAACGGTGTAAATGCCTATTTTTATCGTAGTATCACGTGCCGCCAAACACTCAGGCTGTCCTGCAGCCAAGAAAACTGATAAGAACATTTCAATCGCGAACCATGTTCCCTCCGTAAACACAGGATCCATTTCACACTTACAAGCACGTTGGACATTTTAGTTCCAACATTTGATTAGGAAGAATCTGCTTTTGTAAACAAACACTTTGTCTGCTAATTTATCGGAAGTTGTATACAATTCCTTCAAATTGAATATATCAGCGGATAGAAATAAAGCTCTTCTTCCTTAAAGAGTGCTTAATTTGTATTTGTGACCTTTTGTTCAAGAGCAAATGACTATGAAAGCCAATCTAATGTTGGCGATGATTTAACAAACAAAATATCATTAACAGTCAATTCGAGGCGAACTGCAGTTTCTATAAATGTTCGTGAAGAACCAATAGCGGAAGAAGAACCGGAGCCTCACACACCAACAGCACAGGGTTTCATGGTTCTTTAGACTGAATAAAATATAGTAGAAATTCATGAATTCGATGACATCAATTTCTTCACATCAACAAGCAGTCCTACGTCAACTTTGCAGTTATGTCACTGACATAACTCATCCTTTCGTTTTTTTACCTTGGAAACTCTCCTCGATAATCTACCACAGCCATTTCGAAGAACAAGAGCCCTTATTTTTTATAAGGGGGGAGCTTATATTGGGATATTTTGTTTTGCGACAAATTTAGGAGAAAAGACATTTTTTATTTTTGTGTGTGGGGCCTAAAAAAAATGTGTGGGGGGAAAGGGGCCAAAAAAAAAAAAAATAATTTTGGGGGTTTTTTTTTTGGGGGGGGGGGGGGGGGGGTGTTTCTGCTCGCTTTTTCTTTTTTGGGTTATAATATTTGGTGTTTTTTAAAACAAGAGGGGGGGGGTATATATAATTAAAAAAAAATAAATGATTTGTTTATGAATGAAAGAGAGCGGGCCCGGAGAGAATCTCTCAATTGTAGATTCGCCCTAATGAAAAAAAAAAACCCTAGAATTCCAAGGCACGACAGGCATGACAGAACAAATAAACTAACTCTTTTACACTCGCTTCGTACCTATAATGACGTGACGATGCGCACATATAAAAATGATGAATGTTAGAAAGAATAAGTTTATGCATTTATCTAACCATATATTCATCACATTCATTCTGAAATCCATGTGAGCTACAGCAAAATCCTTAATGATTGCCCCCCTGATTCCTACGCTCATTAATTTGGTACTAACCGGGGTTCTTGGTCCTATACACAGATAAAAAGAAACATTGAATTCTCTGCGTTATCTAATGCACATAAAGGGAATGCTAGATTTGGCAAAAAATAATGGGATATTTCATGTAAATTATAGCCAGATTACGCCTGAATCTAGCCTGTTGTATGAAAGATTGCAAACAATTTCGTTGCTTACGCCTCCTTTGGCTTGTAATTAAACGAGGGGAAATTTTATGCGCTTGTTAAAATTAATTATTTTTTTCTGTGTACCCAATGCTTTCATTATCTCCAATCCGTTTAACTGCTCGCAAGATTTTGTGATATAGTGGGCGGAATATTACAATTTGAGATAATTCTAAGCAGTCGCTTTACCAAAATTTGGCAGATCGACAGGTAATCGGTGGGTGACTGACCACCGGGTACTTCATAGCAAGATGCTAGAAAGCGGACCGGAAGAATTAATGAGCAAAGTCCCCCGGTAAGAGTTGCGCTAAATGCTCTAAGAACCGAAAAAAAAAAATTTATTATTAATATATTTAACCTGAACGGACACTTGCATGTGTCAGTCTCAGAGCACCGAAATTTACATGACATTTTGGCAGTGTGTTTGCTATAACGTTCCTGAGAATATAGAAGCTGTATCAAAACTCATCGAAAGAAACAATTTTGTTTTTTATGAGGGTTTTGTAGACCAAGATTTAGATTTCTTAAATGCTCCACAATCTCGCTAAAACTGACAGTATTGCATGAGGTGTCTATTTATTTATTTATTTTTTGGCATTAGTTGAAAACAGGCGTGATAGTATATGGTGAACGCTATAAAATAATACCAGAGTTCACAAACAACAAATTAGTGCCACAACATTACAAAGGGATGCAATTGTTTTTGTATCAAGGTGTTGACTTCTACCAGCTTCAATCTTTACCATGAAAGCACGTACTTAGTAATTATAACTTTTAAACGAGATGTAATTCGTCTTTGATAAAATCAGGAAACGCAAACAAAGATGTCATGTAAAATTATTTCTACTGAAACCGAAACATACGCTACTCGAAAAAAAAAGGGGTTTTATTGAATTTATTTCCTGCGATAAACTGCCCCATTTAGCTGGCTTATTTAATTTGCCGTGGTAACCTTTAAGGTTAGAGAAATCAGCAGATTTAAATTCACCCCGATTAAATGTTGGTACTAACCTATTTCCTCAATTATTCCATTTTACAAAGTTTTAACAATTGGGGTGAGCAACCTGGGCCTGTTTATGATGTGAAAAGCCCCAAAACTTTTCTCTCTGAACTTAACTTTTCTGTTTGCTTTTACATTTTTCATCTTTTTTTTTTCTACAGAAGCAACATGCCATACGAATAGGCCCTAACGAGCTATACACAAACAATATTCTGTCGCTGCGTTCACAATTGGCTAGTAGCTCAAGTTTGTCGATAAATTTTGTTAACGATGGGCATGGAGGATTGAAAGTAATTCAGGAAAAGTTCGGCCTTTCGGAGATGCTGCCAGTTGAGCGGAATTTATTGGACGGCAAATGGCACTCCATTGCCCTAAGGTAGGTCTTTCACGTGAACTTCCCTACCCACAATGACCCCTCAGAACATACTTTACCGGTCTGTGCCCAAATCCCATAATTCAGTGCCTAATGGTTCACGGTGCCTTTTGATAATTGTTAATTTATGATTGCAGTGGAAGGAATGGAGGATACATAAACGTGTACATCGATTGCTTATGGGTGAACTCGTTCGTCCTTTCGAGAGGAGCCATCGAACTGCCGCAGTATCCGGTGATTGAAGCAGGACGTGATGTTAGTTGCCGTAATTTATCTCCATTGTTCAGATCGTTTAACATCGTCATGTGTTGTCGTTTTTCAGATCGACCTTCAACAGTTAACTTTGGTCCCTGGCGGCAGAGAGCGGCTTCAGTGCGCAACCGAAACCATCCCCATCACGGATACCGAAAATCGAAAAGTGACCGATTTTTTCGAAGGATTACATTAGCATCATTATACCGAACAAAAAAAAGAGAGCAGCTTCAAAAGTACCAATGGCCTTCAATATTTCGTTTATTCACAGCTAGCATATGTTTGAAGCTAGCTGCTTTAACATCTCGAGATGTAAACATTCAACTGAACATGAGATGGAATGAAAAAAATGGAACATATCTGCTAAAACAATGGATTATTAACTTTTATAAGTTCAGTCATCTCTGTCGCTTACAAAAAACAGTCCCTTGGTTTTTGATTTTTTTTTTAATTTTTTTTATTATTAAAATAGGGGAACTTACCTGTTATCGGCAAGCTAGGCAGGGCACAGCCGTTTTTGAATATTTCTCGGCGGCGTGCACACATCTGACGGTTATGTTTGTTTACATTTACAATAATTAACAGAAATATCCAAAATTATGGAATTAGTTTGATAAAGCGCCAAACTTATCATGGGGGTGTAACTATTGTCAGCTGCACATGTGTTATTCGGCTACCATTCCATTTAAACTGCGTTTGAAAAAAAAGGTCTATTGTAGGCAACAAAGATGGAAAATTTCGCAACACTCACAGAGTCATCAGAATATCAATTTATAAACGTTAACCAGAAACGATTATCACGTTTGATAGGGAGAACAGTACAAACGATACTCTGATTGTAACTGTCATTGCCTAAAAAATGTGAACATCACTGTCGAGGATCAAAAGCACAATCACAAAGTAGCATGGCTTTCCAAGTACGACACTTTATAACAAAATGCAGAGCGACAGAAAAAATAACAACAAAGCCTTCGCATTCAAATTGCGAAAGTCAAAAACATACCAAGCAACATCAAGAATAGGCTGTGGGCTCAAAGCATAGGCAAACGAAGCAACAACGTTAAGCATAACTCTAGACAAAACAGTCAAAAGGTCAAAAGTAACATTTGTAAACAATCTTCTAACGTATTTTTCTGGGATCTGCTTGCTCCCACAAACAAAATAGCACCAGAAACAGATACAAGGAGTTATAACCTTCGCTTCGGTAGTGGATATAGATGTTAGCAACCTGGCATTTCCATCAAATTTACGTTTTAAGTCATTGTTTACAATTGTTACTTTCAACCTTTTGACGATTTTGTCTAGAACTGATATAAAAAAATTTCAACCATCTGTCATATAACAACATTGATTTTCACACTCTAGTAGCCAACACGAAAACAGCAGTATTTTCGAGCGCGTGTGGTTGGTTTAATGTGTGCTTATTTGTTGCATGTCAAAATCTTTGGAATAATTCCTAGAAATTATTTTTATTCTATTGTGGGTCGTATGCCGAACGGCCATCTCGAAACAGGTTACTGTGAGGCCTCTAGTGGCCATGAACAAAACTAGCCACACAATGTTTAGAAATATCTTACTGAAGATATTTCATGAATTTTGATACGCACATTGCCAGGGTTTTCTACTGAAAATGTTCATGGCCACTCGAGGCCCCACGGGAACCTGTTCCGGAAAGACAAATCCATGGACAAATTATCAGATGGCCACGAAACGTTGACCGTTGCAGGAACAAGTCGGCATATGGCCCACAATGGAATAGAAGTAATTTCCAGGAATTATTCCAAAGACTTTGACATCCATTCCCGGAAATACAATAGATGTTTCCAAATAGTGTCTCCTTACCGGATCACTGCCCTGGAATCCCGGATTTACGAGAACCAGATGAATTCAAATGGTCATTGATAATATCCTTGAAGCCTTTGCCGGCGTCGGTGGTGTTGTAAGCGTGACTGCTACTTGGCACCCCAGTGGGTCTGGGTTCAATCCCAGTCGACGTCTGTGGTTTTTCTGAGGCGAAAAAATCTGGTCACGTCTTCCTTCGGAAGGGAAGTAAAGCCGTTGGTCCCGGCTCATATTCATAAGTCGTTAGGTAGGGTCCAGGTGGTGGAGTCGTCCTCCTGGCGTCGGTGATTGTCACCATGTGAGGAAATAGGCCGACGTCAAATAAAGAAAAAAAAATATCCCTGAAGCGAATGAGTTTTTGAATCTAACGGTGCCAAAAGTATTCAAATCGGTCAATAATAGCCAGAGTTATAATCATTTGAATTTGGTGGGTACCCGGGTACCCTGTCGAACACTTAAAGGTGTTTTTTTTGCCGACCACATAAGGGTTAACTAGCCAATAAAACACGCTACAGGCTGTTCATTCACGACTGGAGCGTCCGGCGCTTGCGCAATGCTTTAGTTCGGAGATATTTTGCTGGTTTAGATTAGGATGTCCCAAAAAAAAAACAATGTTTTCCTTCCTTCCTTTCCTTCCAAGCTATGATGCATGTTTTTGCTGAACCAAGTATTTAGATATATTTTAGTTTTCAAAA